>JAHWFP010111180.1:20807-66711 GCA_023313725.1 Lithobius niger
AGCGTGGATTCTGGAAAAACTCGCCTGAACTTCCTCACCAACTCGCTTTGGCTATTGAAAGTTCCCTCCCCACTCCGACTGCCTTGCGCAGAAAGTCGGCCGTGACTAGAGAATGTTGCGTCTGCAACTAACCAACCACAACTCTGTCACTGGGGACCCAGCTCACGCCCTCGGGAACCCTTCATGATGGTGCCCGCCACCTATACTGACTAGGTCTGCTGTAAATGCAATTTAATTTACAGGTAGTGTATTTTTCTTCCCGGCAATTAGAAAGCCCAATTTTACCTGGGGGGAGGTCAAAATTGGTTTCTATTGCCTAAGGGGAAAAATACACTACCTGTAAATACCCACCCGACCTCCCCTCTCGAGTCACCATCATGGTTGACATTTCGTGAGGAAAAGTAGATGGCTGCCCTACGTCGTAGCACTATTTATGGAGGGCCTGCGCACTCCGGACTCGCGCATGCGCAGGTGGGTGTCTGAGCTGGGCGTATCTAGAGAGTTTAAAATCCTCCAGGGTACAGAGCACTCAGGAACTGAATGCAATTTAATTTACAGGTAGTGTATTTTTCCCCTTAGGCAATAGAAACCAATTTTGACCTCCCCCCAGGTAAAATTAGGCTTTTTTTTTGCATAAACGTAATGATATATCTGTTATCTTTCTTCACACCAAAAATGAAGCAAATCTGTGTGGTACATTTTTTTTTAATTAAATAAAGTCACGCCTGTCAGTAGTGCATTAATTCCTCTCGGGAGCGGCTGCCCTGCTTAGCAGCTTCCTTCTACTCAACAAAATTTAGGCCTAAATTTAGGCAGCGCAAGAAATGATTGCACGTCAGCATTAAAATTCATGTATTGTAATTCCCTTTAAAAATGTAGTTGAGGCTTAATTTTTTTTAAACAGTTCATAATACTTGGACCTTAAACCGAATATTCACACACAAAAATTATAAGGCTAATTTTTTTTTTGGAGGGGGGGGATGGCAAATGTATTATAAAACGTAACGTAGTACTGATTTTAAGAGCAATTTTGACCAACTTTATATGCTGAAAAAGTACTTTCTTTGCTGCCAAAACATCTTAACCTGATAATTTAGCTTTACATTTCTCGAATGTGATGGTCCCCTGGAGGTTTCTTCCGGTGCGCAGCCGCCTGCTTGCATGTCCCCCACCGCGCATGCGCGTGGTAGTCCTCCCTTATAAAAGCGACAGCGCGCACGCTATCGGCATTCATTTTCCTCCAGAGGTGTCTTCACGCCACCTCGCGCCGCTGTTCCCCAGCTTTCGCACGGAAAATTGGATTCTACCCGAAGATGGCTGCCGCCTCCGAAGCTCCCGCTTCGCTCGTCGCTACCTCTCATGCTCTCCTTCGTCCGCAAGCAACTGGCTTCTCCCTCGGCAACCGCTGGATCTCCGCCCTCGACCTCGCCGCAGTTAGCCCGATCCCTGCCGCCTCCTTCACCGAAGCTCCATCTGCAAGCAACAACGTCTTCTCGGACTCTCCCTTGCAACCCGGCCAGCGCGCCCCGCCGGCCGAACCCATGGACCTATCGGCTTTACGACAAGACTTTCTACGGGCGAAACACGTGTACCGTAAAGCCAAGAAATCCCTCCAACGGGCTACGGTAGCTACCCTCTCTCCAGCCTGCAACTTGTCGTCCAACTCCTCCTGGATTGGTGGAAGCGTCTCCCGCAGCGAAGTCTGGCACATCGTCCAGGAAATGGTCCGTGTGATGCAAGACAATCCCATGCCGCCTCCCTCCTGCACGTCTTCCGCCCGACACGCCCGCTCGCAAGCCTGGGTCACTTCTGCCTCCAGCCACGACTCGGGCAAACGCGGCTCAACGCCGCCCCCTGCCGCCCAGAAGACACGCAAGTCATCTTCTCCCTCTCGTCCGCAAGCTTCTCCTTCTGCGGGCCCCACGGCGACTACCGAAGCCCCACATCCCACCATCCCTCTTTCGTCCGGCAAGAGGATTCACTTCCCGGACGAGGCCACCGATGACCAAGTTTTCCCCTTGGCCGCGCTTCTCAAGACGGTCGATGAAACCATCCCCGACTACTTTCTATTCAAGCCCTCGGACGCAAGCCCCGAAGAAATACGCAGTCTTTCGTCCCTAATCATGGAGCTCTTTCAGAAGGCAAGCTTCGCCACGGATCACTCCATCAACTGGGCTACGAGAACCCTTTTCAACAACACTCTGCTGCTCCGAGACATTGCTCTTTCGTCCGCAAACGACCTAAACGTCTCCACGATGCACCGGCTCCGCAACCAGCCCATCCACGAGTCGGACACACTCTTCCGGGGCCTCATCCCAACTCTCGCTCCCCACCTCGACATCGCCCGTAAACCCAAGCCGTTCAAACAGGTCCCTTCTGCCTCTCGCCCGGCTCTGAAGAATAAACAGCCCAACCCCCGGCCTCCCTTGGACAACTGGAACAGGATGCCGGCCCATTCCCATTCCCCGCGTCACAACGACTCTCGTCTGAAAAACCTGCAGCCCTTTCGGACGGACCAGCCTCGCTCTCGTTCCGGCCAACGCAACCAGAAGCGAGCCACCACTCCAGACCGACGTAGTCGCCACTCTTCACCAGGAGGCAAAACCAACTTTCGTAAGAACCAACAATGACGCCTGTCACCCATCCTGTCTTCCAGTCGGGGCCAGATTACGTTTTTTTCTCCCAGCTTGGCTACAACTAACAAAAAATCCAGAAGTCCTTTTTATCGTCAAACACGGCTTTCGTCTGGAATTTCTGTCGAAGCCACCGCTCCTCCCATCACCGCCATGGAAATTCTCCCCACCACCAACACAACAACTATCGTTCGAAGTCTCAGAACTCCTGCGGAAGGATGCGATAAGGGAATGCCACAAGCCAGGCCCGGGCTTCTACAGCTCCATCTTCACCCGACCAAAGAAGTCAGGAGGCTCCCGCTTGATCTTCAACATGAAACCTCTCAACAAATTCATCTCTAACGACCATTTCAAAATGGAAACTCTCGAATCCATCCGTCTTTCGTTCGAGCAAAACGACTGGACAGTCTCGATCGACCTAGAAGACGTTTATCTCCATGTCCCACTCCATCCGTCTATCACGCACCTCTTTCGGTTCATCTTCAACCAAAAGGTCTACGAATTCCGTTGTCTTCCCTTCGGCCTGAATGCAGCCCCCAGAATCTTCACCTTGGTTCTCAAACCTATTCTGGCACATCTACAGCAAAACGAAATCCAAGCCAACGCTTACCTGGACGATTGGGCTCTCAACAACTCGGACCCTCTTACTCCACTACAAAACAGGGACAAGACCATTTCCTTACTAAACCGACTGGGCTTCGCAATAAACTACTCGAAATCTCGCCTAATCCCAGCACAAATCTTCACCTTCCTGGGAGCCTCTTTCGACCTCCACACAGCAAGAATTGCCCCCTCGCCGGAGCGGATAGAAGACCTCCTTCTCCACACCCGCATCTTTCGGTCGAAAACAAGCTTTTCTCCTCGGGAACTAAACTCTCTCATCGGGAAGATGGACGCAATGGCAAACCTCGTCCCCTACGGTCGTTGGATGGTAAGACCACTTCACCACCACCGCATAGACAACCGGGCAATCAATCAGGACCTCCCGGACAAACAAACCCCCTTCAGCCCCGACTTTCCTCTGGAATCCCTCCTTTGGTGGTCAGATGTCACCAACCTCACGAAGACTCAACCTCTCCACGAACCACATCCCGAGGTACTCATCTTCACGGGCGCTTCAAAGACGGGTTGGGGTGCCCACCTGGGAACACAAGAAGCCTCCGGCCTTTGGCCTCCATCCTGCACGGACCACATCAACTACCTCGAGCTCCGAGCAATCTTACTCACCCTACATCATTTCCTTCCCAACATCAGGAACAAAACTATACAAATTCAGTCTGACAACACAACTGCTCTGGCCTACATAAAGAAACAAGGAGGAACGAAATCCAGATCTCTCCACCGCCTAACTTCAGAAATCTTCAACCTCTGCATCCCGCACAACATCACACTCCTTCCTCTCCATATCCCAGGCAACAGGAATGTGATTGCCGACTCCCTATCATGCCGGAAACCTCCGACAGGCGAATGGTGCCTGAAGAAATCCATCTGCGAATCTCTCTTCACCATCTGGGGCACTCCAATGATAGACCTGTTCGCCACGAGGCACAATGCCAGACTTCCCCACTACATCAGCCCGATCCCGGCCTACTCGGCAATAGCAATAGACGCCCTCACGTTTCCTTGGCACAACCTATTCGCCTACCTTTTCCCACCCTTCAAACTACTTCCACAAGTACTTTGGAAAATAGAGGAAAGTCACAGCCTGTTCATTCTAGTAGTCCCCCTCTGGCCATCGGCAGCATGGTTCCCACTCCTTCTAGAACTTCTAGTCGACATTCCAAGAAGTCTACCTCTTCAACCAGATCTTCTATCCCAACAGAAAGGAACAAAGCTACACCCGAACGTGGTCACCCTCAACCTACACGGGTGGCTACTATCATCAAACTCCTTAAAAAGGCTGGAATTCATCAAGAAGAGGCCGAACGCACCGCCTCAAATGCAACAAGATACTCCACTAACCGGATGTATGACAGCCACTGGTCAAAAAGGATTCGTTGGTGTATCACAAAACAAGTTAATCCTGTCAACCCACCTCTTCCCACCCTCCTGAACTTCTTCAGAGACCTGTTTAACATCGACAAACTCAAAGGCTCTACAATCCTCGTCTACCGCTCTGCCTTAAACACTGTCTTTAAAGCCGCCAACAACATGAACCTACTTGACGACTACAGAATTTCAGCCCTGCTTTGTTCATACGAAAACGAAAGACTACTACCAGAAGATCAATAACAGACTGGGACCTTTCTCTCGTTCTCCAGTCATTAATGAGCGAACCATATGAACCTTTACAGGACACCTCCCTCCATCTCATGACCCGCAAAACGATCTTTCTTGTCACTTTAGCTGCCAGCCTTCGTTGTTCAGAAATCCAAGCCCTCTCAGCAGATCCTGCTTACTGCATCTTCGGCCCCAACTTATCTTCTGTCACAGTATATCCGAGGTCAACATTCAGAGCTAAAACACAGAAACCTTCGGAACCACCGAAACCAACCACCTTTCCAGCTCTATCCACCCTAGTTGGAAACGAACCAGAACGCCTTCTATGTCCAGTCAGAGCCTTACGCTTCTACCTAGCCCGGACACGTCATGAAGACATTCGCCGAGGAATAAACCAACTCTTTCTCCCAGTCGACCCCCAATCTGTTGAAACATCAGCTGCCATGGTTTCAAGATGGATTAAGAAAACAATTGAAGCAGCCTACGAAAAAACTCCGAATGAGAGCATGAGAGTGACGGCGCACGAAGTAAGAGCTGTCTCCACATCATGGGCCCACCACAACGCCATCCCAATAGAAAACATCTTTGCAGCAACGTCCTGGCGCCATCAAACAACCTTCACCTCCCACTACCTGAGGGATATGTCAAGAGAAGAATCAGGTCTACACCGGCTAGGACCGATCGTCGCAGCCAGAACTGTGGTCAACCCCCCCATTAAGCACTCAGAACACAGAAGCAAGCCATCCTTGAAGGAAGCAAGCCACCCAGAAGGAAGCAAGACCCAAAACAACGGTCCTTTTCGGGGCCACCAAACCCTACGAAAGAGACCCAAGTTCCTGCTATCACTTGTTCTGAATAAAGTGCGAAATTTTTTCTCTTTCAGATAAAAAATCTTTTGGGGGAACGCCTGCTTGCATCCCGGGGCGCTCGTCAGAACGGTGCCCGCCACCGGAAGTGACGAGGTCTGCTGATAATGCTAAATTATCTGGTTAAGATGTTTTGGCAACAAAGAAAGAACATTTTGCCGCCCCCAGTCCGGCCGGCTAAAAATGGTTTCTTTGTGCCTAAAACATACTTAACCCTTTAAGGACGGGTGCGCCCGAATGCGCCCGCTCTATAATCATTGTTTACAGCTCTTCTACAAGTCATATCGAAAACTTCCAGCCAATTACAGTAAAATTTAAACTGGGATATGAAAGCCAGATCATTAAGGATAAAAATGACACAGGTTTCATTCCCTTACCTCAACTGGGTGAGAAGTTGCGGTTTTTTTTCTACAAGTCAGTTATAAGTTCTTAGCGAGCATGCAGTCCTTAAAGGGTTAACCTACTCCCGCCCTGCCTTCCCTCTTAAGTCACCGCCTGACATATTGAGAGTAAAATGAATGCCGATAGCATGCGCGCTGTTGCTTTTATAAGGGAGAACTAACACGCGTATGCGCGGTAGGGGACATGCAAGCAGGCGGCTGCGCACCGGAAGAAACCTCCAGGGGAACATCACATTCGAGGAATGTAATGCTAAATTATCAGGTTAAGTATGTTTTAGGCACAAAGAAACCATTTTTAGCCGGCCGGACTGGGGGCCGGCAAAATGTTTTTTTTTTGCATAAACGTAATGATCTATCTGTTATCCTTCTTCACACCAAAAATTAAGCAAAATTGTGTGAAACTTTTTTATTAAGTAAATAAAATTGTGACGTCTGTCAGTAGTGCATTAATCGCTCTCAGGAGTGGCAACTTCCTTTTCAACAAAGTTTGGGCCTATTTTGTAGAAACGAACACTTAATCACACAGCCGTAATTATTTACATCCATTTGGCAAGCTATTCTTAATGAAAATCGTACGAGGTAGTTGTTACTCCTTCATTAGGGCTGGGAAAAAAAGAGGCATTTTATTTTCAGCTGTTCCAGTGGTCGAGTGACGAAGCACTTCAGCAAAGCGTAGGCTAAGCCTATTCCCGACTCGGACTAGTTCCATCGTGTAAATCTCCGAAATCCATATTGTTAAAAATAAATAAAACTCCCCAAAAAAAAAATAATTTCGCGAATGTTCACACTTCTAATTTCCAATTACTTACTATGGCAGAAAGGCAAACCAAAAGTCAGTGTAAAATTCGGGTGGGAATTCTGCACATTTGGCGAATTTTCGGTGGTAACTGTCTGCTTCCTCAGGCCTCTCTCAACACTACATGAGTTTACGAAATTATCCATAATCCATACTGAGTGACGATTATCCATAATTACGTAAACTCGTGTAGTGTTGAGAGAGGCCTGAGGAAGATAAGTTATCACCGAAAATTCGCCATATCTGCAGAATTCCCACCCGAATTTTACACCGACTTTGGGTTTGCGTTTCTGCTGATAGGGGTAAAAAACCAAAGTAGACAACGCTCGATATTTTTAATTCTGATCCAATCATGAATTTGCGGAAATGGCGGAGTAATGGATTGAAATAGAAGGCAAGCGATGTGAGACGAGCAGGATGGCTGCCGCAGGCCGGGGCGCAAAGGTCGGCAGCGGCGGGTCAGGGTTCTGTGGTCGGCAGCGGCGAGCCATGCCTCCTCGGTCGGTAACGGCCATTCTTATCGCATCGTGCTCCGATCCAATCTGACGCATTGTATTTCGATTCACTTAACGAATTATCGATCATTTTTCGGTAAAAAAACGTGATCACTGTTCTCTTTACAGCTATATCTTTCGAAGACGTCCATAGTTTGCTAATTTACCTCAGTCTAAAGTGGTGCACGATGTAAATCAAAATCTGAATCGGAAGAGCCGCTACGCGATGCAATGGCCGCCATCTTTTTTTTTCGAAACTCACAGGAGCAGTGAACGAACACGACATAGCTCGGGTAAAAATTAAATATTATTGGCTAGAAACTAGTCACTCTCCGTTATTGGCTCACACTCCGTCAATTACACCTGCGGTGCCTTTACGAAGGATCCCGCTTCACCCTCTTGCTCGATGTTGTACCTTCACGAAGGCCTTCCTTCCGCTCAGCCTTTGTCTATCCAGTTCTGTGCCTGCGCAACTTGGGGGTTTCTTGTTTGCCAAAACATATTAACCTGATAATTTGGCATTACATTGTCGTCAATGTGATGTCTGCTGGAGGTTTTTCGGTTGCTAGTAGCCGCCTGCTTGCATGTTCCCACTCCTCCTCTATATAAGCGAGAGCGTGGCCGGTTCCGGCGTTCATTTTCCTCCAGAGGTTCCTACGCGTTACCTCGTCTCTACGTCTCCCGCCTTTCGCAGGAATTTGGATTTCCCTTATCTCCATTCAAAATGGCCTCCGCCGAAATTGCTCTGGCTCCGGATGCTGCGCTCTTATCTGCTCCGCCCGTTTGCAACAACCGCTGGGTGCCCGGCCAGGACCGGGATGCCTACGTCGCCAACGACGATGACTGCTCTCCGCACCAAGATGGCCAACGCACTCTGCCTCCGCCTGACTTTTCGGCTTTAGAAGATGATCTACTACAAGCCAAAGCACTCTTCCGTGAAGCAAAACGGAAATTCCGTGAAGCTTCTTCAAACCTCCACTGCCTTTCAGCCAATAACTCACCCATCGACCTTTCATCCAAGTCTTCTCGCAGGGACCACAGTGTGACTCGCAGTGAAGCACACAACCTCGTGGACTCGGTCTTTCGCCAATACGCATGGACGACTCCCAAACCTCCGCCTTCCCGCTCTTCGTTCGCACATCGGGCCGACACGCAAGAATGGGTTGCTTCAACCATCAGCCACGACAGCCGCAAGCGCTATGCCCCCGTCCCTTCATATGCAGCAAAGAAGTACAGACACTCCGTCCCTTTGGCCGCTACCGACGCGCCACCTGTTGTCACGCTGCAGAACGTTCCGCCCGCTCCTGCCACCAAGCACATCCAATTCATGGATGAAAGCACCGATGATCCAACGATCCCGCTAGCCTCGCTACTGAAAACAGTGGGGGAAACTGTTCCCGACTGCTTCCTGTACAAACCTTTGAAAGGATAAATCTCGACTGCATTTGCAGACTTATTTACCTTCGCAAAGTATTCCAGTGTGGTCTTGAATTCGGAGCGTTGTCCCGTCATCCAACGGCGGTCACAAGACGTCTTCCCCAACTCCAGCGGTCACGTCACTCGCTGTACACGGCCTGGTGCCGATCATTTGTAGTTGGTTGCCTCCGGGAGTTACTAGTCCATCGCTAGAAGTTAGTTTTGGTCCCTGCCTAAAACTTTACCTATCTAGTAGACAGCCTAAAAACACCCACACTTAAAGCACACGTCTTGACACGACGACATCTTGTTTACCGAGCGCGGCACGACCACACACTGCACGACCACACACTGCACGTGTCGTCATTTTCGCGCCATTTTCCTAACAGCCTTCACAATCCGCCGACGCCCCAGTCATCAACCAGGATCTCAAGACTGGCTTCGGGTTTGCCCTTCGCGATAAAGACGCCAAGCCCCGCAACCTTTTGGGTCAATCCACAACTTTGCTTACCTGCCTACTCCGGAACGGTGGCTCTTTTAGGGAAAGGTGAGCCCCTGCAACTCGACACGGAACCGCTTGCCTCACATCCAGACCGTGAAGCAAGTTTTTTCCGTCCTTTCGGCAATGGCGCCAACAACCCAAAGAACCCTACCTTTTGGGTTTTTATATATATTAGAACTTGTTGGTCTGTTGGTGTTCTACGAATAAAAACACATTTTCCATTCAGGGTAACGAATGTAAAATAACTTCTTTTTTAGCGATACGATCTGCCGCACTAAACTGAAATGCACCACACACATCGAGAAATACAAAACCGCAAGTAGTGACGTACTTGGGGAGTGGACGATTGTTTTCAAGAACATCTCGAGTCCAATTCACTCTTTACTGCGTAGCTAGGGGACTATGCACCGGTTCACACGTATTAGGCATTAACGCCTTGGCGACCAGGCATGGAAAGCATTGTTGCATCTCAGGAACCAGGTGTACAATCATGCAGGAAAGCCCCCAAAACAAAAGAATAAAAAAGGTGTTTTCACTTACCTTTTACTTGCTACCTTTTACTTGATTATAATCGAAATCGTTTAGCTAGATACAAATACGAGCATTACATTGGCACTTCGAAATTGAAACTAGCCGCTACACCAATTAAAGCTACACCTTAAAATAGGCTAGGACGGTCCCTATCTAACCTACACAATTTCTGTTAGAATTGATGGAAATAATAGCTCCCCACCTTTCAGAAAATCGTAAGCATGTCCATTTTGGGCTATTAGAGGGCTCCCAAGAACACATGGAATTCGAAAATCACCATACCCTTTTGCTGCTACGTCGTTATCTCTTCACCTTTAAACAGGCATAATCAAAGGTAAACAATTTCCCTATCAAAGGTAAACAATTTCGGTTAGAATTGATGAAAAGAATAGATCCCCACCTTTCAGAAAATCCTAAGAATGTCTATTTTGAGCTAATATAAGGTTCGCAAGAGCACTTTGGTTTCAAAAATCACCATACGCTTTCGCCGCTAGGCTATTACCTCTTCACCTTTAAACGTGCGTAGGACGCACCCTATCAAAGTTAAACAGTTTTTGTCAGAATTGACGGAAAGAATAGATCCCCATCTTTCAAAAAATCTTAAGCATGTCCACTTCGGGCTACTAGAGGGCTCGCAAGAGCACTCTAAACACGAAAATGCCTATAACAACCAATTGAAAAAAAAGATCTTTTCTCGCAAATTTAGGGTGATGTACTTTAAATAAGATTTTGGGGTTCAAGGGTTGCTTTTACGTAAAAGATGTATAGCACTTTTTTCTGTCCAGAGTTGTGTGCTGAGCATTGTTTTTGATTTATTGACGGTTAAGGAGTTAAGGCCAAAAAAACCGTCCCTACCCCCCTTTTTTAGGGGAGGAGGTGGGGGGCATGAAAATTTGTGTCCTGGGATTTTCAGACTCCTCTACCTATGTACTAACTGAAATCAAAGATGCACACTGGTTGCCAGATGTGAAAAAAATTGGCATTCTTCACATCTCCCCTATCCCACTATCTAGCTGAATTTAAAGTCGAGTTGTAATGTATTTCGGAGGGCGTTTCAGTACTTTCCTTTCTGAACAAAATTTCACCGCGGGGCCCGCTGAGGGGGCCTTTTGTTGGCCTCCTCCTATTCTACCATCACTTCTTTTTCACGTCCCCTTAGGACTGGAATCTTCGAACTCTCTTTCTTTCTTACCACCAGGCTGTCTTCGCCTTCCTTTTCTGACCTTCCACAGGTCCTTTCCTATGGACGACGTTTCCTCCGCCCAGCCATCTACGTCTACCCAAGCATCCGCCTCCGCTGTTGACTTATACTGCGAGGAGGACCACGTCTATAACGTGCATTATACCGTCCTTCAGCCTCTATCACCCGACTTTCTCCCCTTATCACCCAGGTCACCTCCGTCTTTACAACACATCCCAGCTGTAGTTCACGGTATCACGCCACTCCCGGCTCGACCTCCTTCTCTTACGTGCGACCTTCCCCTACCGTCCAACACTTGTCCGGTGTCTTCTTGTACAATGGACATTTCTCCACCGGCTTCACCTTCGATCCTGTAAAATTTTCATCCTCCGCCTCCGCTGATGTACTTTCATGTTTTTACTAGTATAACATTTACCTACAAAAAAAAAAAAAAATACAAAAAAAAAACGTCACCAACGAGAATAAACACACCAACCAACGCAGGCATCAGCACAATACTTTACTTTAAGGTTGTTTTTATAGCCGACGACAATATACATTACCTTATTTACACTAGCAGTTTCCCCTTTTGAGCTATTGTATCCCGTTGAAGTTGCCTTCCCTGCATGGCTCGTACTTCACTACGCATGCGCCGGACTTGCCCATATAAGCCCCTGCGCAGTGGTGGACACCATCATTTCTCCTAGGGCGCTCTGCCACGTTTGGTCGCTCCTGAGCTATCCCAACGATCCGCCACCGCTTAATTTCTATCCGCGGTGGTTACCTTCCTGTCCGCTATACCTATGTCCTAAGGAAAATTAGAAAATAACGTAGTTCAGTAAGCCACCTTTATGCACTTACGTTTCGTCGGAATGGCATGACCCGGATTCGAACCGGCTACCCAGTTCGCCCCCAGATCACTTGGATAGCGCCTTAATCGCTATGGCCACATCCTCCACTGGCATAAAGATAACTCACTGAACCCGTTATTAAGGTCACAACCGTGACCAGGGCTCCATTCGACCGAAATTCACTCGGCCGTAGCAATGGAGAGGGAAGACAAACATACTCACAAGGCTCAAATAAAGGAGAAATAAATAGACATAAATCGCTGGAAATAATATTAAGGAAAATTGGAAATAAAGCCAGCAGCGAAAACCATACACTAGAAATCGTACACTATTTGTTTCTCTTTTATTTGAGCCTTGTGAGTGTATGATTTGTCTTCCCTCTCCATTGCTACGGCCGAGTGAATTTCGGTCGAATGGAGCCCTGCTCACGGTTGTGACCTTAATAACGGGTTCAGTGAGTTATCTTTATGCCAGTGGAGGATGTGGCCATAGCAATTAAGGCGCTATGCAAGTGATCTGGGGGTGAACTGGGTAGCCGGTTCGAATCCGGGTCATGCCATTTCGACGAAACGTAAGTGCATAAAGGTGGCTTACTGAACTACGTTTTTTCTAGTGTATGATTTTTGCTGTTGGCTTATTTTCCAATTTTCCTTAATATTATTTCCAGCGATTTATGTCTATTTATTATATACCTACGTCCTGGCGGCGAACCACGGTGGGCCTTGTCCGCCGCACCTCCTCTCCGGTACGAACGATCCGCTGGCTGGGACTGGGGATCACTGATCCTGGTTCATCCGACCGTCGTTCCTGCTCCTGCTGCGACCTCCGTGGATATGGGTGCTATCCGCTGGTCACCCTGCTAGTGGTGTTCCCCAGGGTTCTGTTCTTGGTCCAATCCTTTTTGTCATATTCTTAAACGATCTTTCATTTGACCATACATCTGATAACCGTTTCCACTATAAATTTGCTGATGACCTTAAAGCGGGTTCCCCTATTGTAAATTAAACCGATGGCTTTCATTTATTTGACGATATCAACTATATCTATAACTGGTCTATTTTTTGGCAACTACCTCTCTCCCTGAGTAAATGCTGTACTTTCCATATTGGTGAACAAAACCCTGGCCTCCTTTACTCTATGGCAAATGCCAACCTGAACGTTTTAACAAATATCTGTGACCTTGGGGTTTGGTTCTCATCTAACCTCAAATCCACCTTACACTGTAACAAAATCTCTTTCCTTGCTTTTCGCAGACTAGCGTTAATACGTAAATGTTTTACTTCTAACAACCAAGAAATTAAGACTCGTGCTTTTTGCGTCTTTGTTCGCCCAATTTTAAAGTATTGTGCTCAAGGCAGTCCGATTTGGTCCCCCCATTTACTCCAGGATATCGATGTCGTAGAGTCGGTCCAACGTTCTTTCACCCGACAACTGCTTGGCTTGAGGTCTCTACCGGCTGACGTACGACTCTAGCTTTCCGGCCTTGAGCCTCTGAAGCTGCGTCACCTTCGGGCTGACCTTATTTTGACATTTCAGATTTTGAAGGGCTTTCTTCCGGTCGACCTTCCTTTTTCGAATTCTGCAAAACTTCTCTAACTATTCCGACCTTCGATAATCCTTGGCAGACCTTCCACTTCTTCGCCAATCCGCAACTGCAGCGGATACTCTTCAAGCTGTGAACACCCTTCTTCATGCCACTAATGAGGTCTTAACCAACGAACTCGAAGTTATGAACCAGAAGTGTCACTCCCAACATCTCAACTATACTCTCTTCAAGGCACACTATAATTGGGTCTCCCCAATACCTTCCTCGCCACCATGGCGAGCATACTATTGTGCGCGCTCGCGGACCCGACGTCTCCGTTCCGCACCTACACCTGCTCGCTACACCTCCTTTCCCACGATCACCCGCCCGTGAAACACCGACGCCGTCACCGGCTAACCTTCACCGAGCAGCTCCGCCTCCTCTACCTTCACCCCTCCAAGACCCGTCCGCAACTTACAGTCCCAGTCGAACCTGGCACACCTCCGCTCCCGCCTGTGGGTCTCCTCGCCGTCACCTCTACTGGACCCCCGTCCTACTTGCCAATAACCGCCAATGATGTCGCCCTACCAGCCGACGACCCTCACACCGTGCCTTTATCCGCGCCCTCCGGGTCAGCCATACCTTTGCCTCCGTCTACGACGGCCGCGCCCGAAGGGTTTCTTCCCGAGCCTCGCCCTCCGGCCCTGGCAACACTCTAATCAATCTACCATCACTCCAGCCTTGCCATCCTTCTCACGCTATTCCGTGTGGCAGTTCGATGACGCTCCCGGCTTTCCCCCTGTTTTCTATGGCATTCAGCGCAATGATAAAACAACGGAGGGCGGCATGCCTTACTGCCCTTGTCGCTCCAAAGCGACGGGAGTGACCTTTGGCTTCCGCACAACCCCGGACTAAAAATCCTATACTGCCTTCAAATTCTCGCCATTCACCTATCCGGTCTCCGGTGAGATGCCCACTCATGCTTGCACTAACTTTCATGTGTATCCACCTCGCCCGGACTCTTAGGTCCTTAGCCCATGTTACCGTTTTTACCTCTTGCGCGCTACCTAACCATTCAAAACTTCTCCCATTCGTTTTGATCGGACTTTCTACTCTTCCTTGCCATCCCTTTTGCGATTGGCTCCACAGTATCCTCCGGAATCAGTCCCGTACGCCGCCACAGTGTTCGACGGTCCTCTCCTCTTCATGAAGGGCGATAACCTTTCTGTCTTCATCTACGGATTTGGCGTCCGACCCATCACACGCCTCAGGCTCGTGTCAAACTGTCCTCCACCATGGTTGCATCTCTCCTGCGTCTCTCGTCGACGTGCCGCCGATCTACCCTGCCTTCAAGTTTCTACTAAACAGCCGTCCAATCTTCAACTTCCCACAAGGTAAGAGGATTCATTTCTCAAATACTTGATCTCTTATCCTTGTCCCCGCATGTTAGACCTCTGCATGCGAAGAAGCCTACAAAAAAAAAAAAATGTCATAACCCCTATCCGTACTCCCGATCTCACTCCGCAGCGGACACGATATGATCCTCTGGATCCGCCTTCTCCTTCCACGGACGGTCATCCTCCGTCAAAGAGTGAAAGTGGTCGGGATAGCAGGTTGGTGTACATACCGGCACTTTGTACCGCGGGAAAACAAACCTAAACTGGGGCTGTGACGGGCTCCTCACTGAATGAACCTATCCGCCCTCCGGGTGACAAAGTCTGCGAGTGTAAATAAGGTAATGTATATTTTCGTCGGCTATAAAAGACTAAAATTGCAGGGCCTGCACCTGCTTAATTTTAGTTTTTATTGCCTAACCGAAAATATACATTACCTTGATTCCCGCCCAAGCCTCCCCACCATGAGCTAGGTTATGGGGAGAAATGATGGTGTCCACCGTTGCGGAGGGGCTTATGTGTGCAAGCCCGGCGCATGCGTAGTGAAGTACGAGCCAGGCAGGGAAGGCAACTTCAACTTCTAGGGGATACAATAGCTCAAAAGAGGAAACTGCTAGTGTAAATAAGGTAATGTATATTTTCGGTTAGGCAATAAAAACTAAAATTAAGCAGGTGCAGGCCCTGCAATTTTAGTCTTTATTGTCTCCGATCCCTTCATTCACCCGGTACTATGCATTCTTTTTCTGCCCGCCACATGCGGAGGTTCACTTACACCCTTAGTCTGCACGATGGCTCGCGCCCACTTCCGCCGCCAGATCGCGCAGCATGCTGCGGGGCGTAACCGTCAAGAGAATTCAAACCGCCGCATCATTTCAACCGTCATTCCATAGCCTGCAACAGTATTGCAATGGCGCACTCGTCCTCCTCCAGTGGATCTCAGCATACCCCACCACGATCTCCTCAACTTCATCCAGACAAGATTAATGTCCCTTCGTCCGTTCCTTGCAACGGGCCCGGGATTCTCTAAATTATCCTCTAAAGTGAGAACGGACCCACTTCCATGCTGCCAGCGTCATCGTCTATGCGACGGCCTTCTGAGGAAACGCCTGGTTTGCGTCGAAATCTCCCCGCAACGGTGGGTGCTTATCCGAAAACACCACCACCTCTCCAAACAAAAGGCCGACCGTGCTCGTCGGCATAAAGAAGGGGCCTCCGCTTTATCGGCTGAGAGTTTATCCGCGTCTGCCGACCCTACATCGGCTTCTTCACGCAAGATTCCCTCCTCACGGAAGCGTCCTCAGGCACCACAAACGTCCAAAAGAGACTTCGCCTCCGCAACCACACAAAAGCAGCGTAAGCATGATCATCTTTCTTCTTCCATTCCGGGTTCTGTTTCCAGTTCCTCTACGACTTCCGTACCTCCGGATCAGACGCCACTTGTCCCCTGCATCAAGAGCCATGGAGTTGGTCGTTCATCTACTCAGTCTGGCCTTTCCTCCACTAATGCCATCCCGGCTGTTCCAGGTACCTCGGGATATAGGCCTACCAAAACCGTTTCATTCAAAAAATAAAGCATTCCCAGTCACTCTTCCGTCCGCATAAAGCAAGCCTGCCATCGTTTTGCACCGCGTACGCATCGCTCCATGCTTCTGCCCATTCTTGGAGAGTACCAACCAATTGCTTCAACAACTGTTTCACAACCTACCGCTACCACCCGTCCTCGTCCTTCAGTACCTCACCATACAGTTCCTACCGTGACGCCTCCGCTAGCGCCCTTCCCATCTAACACGATTCTACGTGAAGCATTAACCAGAGGTCTCCACCTCTCAGCTTGGGAGCATGAAAATCTTGCCTTTAACATTGATTTTATCCTGCAATTTACGGAACAATTTGCTCAAGACTACGCTACCCTCCGGGCTTCTCTTGCGGGTTTGCCGGTTCTCTGTCAGTTGGCTGCTGATGTAGACACGCTCCGCGCGGACAACTCCATCCTCCGTGCCACAAACGAGGCACTCACCAACGAGTTAGAAACAATTAACAGGAAGGGCTACTCTCAGCGTTTAAATTACGCTTTGTTAAAAGCTAGCTACAACTGGGTATCCCCCATCCCTTTTTCACCTCCGTGGCGGGCGTACTACTGCGCCCGGTCACGTACTAGGCGCCCCCAGAATGCGCCTTTTGTGATCAGTGCGTCACCATAACCTAGATCATCTAAAGATGTTGCTTCCACCGGTTCTCCGAGAACCGTCCACCTAAGTGTTACATCTCCGCTCCCGTCCCCTCTTGACGATCCTTCCGCAACAGCGGCTGTCCATTTGACGCCTCCACTTCCACACCTGAGCTGGCTACCATGGGTTCTTCCTAACCCTCGGCACCGTATCCTGTTAAACCTCCGCTACCCTCTGACATGATCCACCGTTGTCCTCCCAACCGCACGATGTTTCTTCCGTCCCAACACTTCCAATTTCGGGGTTGCCATTCTCGACTCCCCTCCATCATGCAGATGCTGAGGCTACCTCCATTTCTCTTGAAACGTCTCCTATTGTTTTTTGGCAACAAACAAAGGAGAATCCTTTACTGTCCAGCCTATCAAATTACTCTTGTCTGGCAGTACGATAATGCTCGTTCCCTTCTTCCCGTTTTTTATGGTCTTCACCCTAACATCAAGACTAAGGAGGGAGACATGCCTTGTTCCCCTTACTGGGTTTAAAGCTACCGGAGTAGCTTTCGGCTTCCGAATGATGCCTTAAGAACTTCCGTCCACATGCTATTTTCCCGGCTCGGTGAGACGTCCACCTATCACAGTCCTGCCTCCTGGACTTGGTAGATATTCTTCTCGCCATAACATGCATAACCCTCTGTTCCATACGAAAAAAACAAAAAAAACAACAATATATCTCAATACTAGTACTAAATTCGGCTCAGCTGGCAGACGTTACACCCAGGTCTTGTAAACTACCTAACGTCCGTACATCCGGACCCGATTCCTTCGTCACTGATTCTGTCTCCTAACGACTTCTAGTGCTTCGGGACCAACATCCGTAGTTTCGTCAACACACGGCATTGACCTCCGGACTCTTCTTTACGCCCTTTAAGTGAGCCTCCGCATCCACGTCTCTGCCCTCCGTTCAAACACCTTCCCACAAGGCGATGCGACGACTGGCTGACGTTACACCTAGGCCTTGTGAATCACATAACATCTGTGCATCCGGGCCCGATACCTTCATCATAGTTCTGTTTTCTGCCGACTTTTAAAGCATTAAGTCCAGCCTCCGTTTTTTGTCAACACACAACGTTGACCTCCGGACACTTCTTTCCGCCGTTCAAGCAAGCCTCCGCATCCGCATCTCTACCTTCTGTACAGACACCTTCCCACAAGGTAAGAGGATTCATCTTCCTTTATTTGATCTCTCAGCCTTGTACCCATATGAATTGACCTCTGCATGCGATAATGTTATTTTACGTCTAACCAATGTCACAGTGAGCTTACTGCACACCCAATCTCGCTCTCGCCATTTACGTAGGTTACATGACCCCTCCGCTCATACCATAACTAACCTGTTCACGAGTGAAAGTGGTTGGGAGAGCAGACTGGTCTTCATCAGGACGTTTAGTTCCTGGGGTCGCCGACTCGTACGGCGGGAGTAAAGAGAGGGGAAAAGCGCCCTCCGAACCTAGCCCTCCTCTGAGTTACAAAGTCTGCTAATGTAAAACAGGTAATGTATATTTTTGTCGGCTAAAAAAAGACTAAAATTGCGGGGCCTGCACCTGCTTAATTTTAGTTTTTATTGCCTAACCGAAAATATACATTACCTTAACTCCCGCCCATGCCTCCTCACCATGAGCTAGGTTCTGGAAGGAGGAGAAATGATGACTGCCGCTGCGCAAGGGCTTACATAAGCAGCCTCGCACATGCGCAGTACAAGTACGAGCCCGGCAGGGAAGACAACTTTCAAGTTCTAGGGGAATAAAAGCTCAAAGGGGGAAACTGCTAATGTAAAACAGGTAATGAATATATCGGTTAGGCAATAAAAACTAAAATTAAGCAGGTGCAGGCCGTGCAATTTTAGTCTTTTACCCATTAAAATTCCGTATTTTACTGTAATCAAGGAATCTTATTAAGTCGTGGGTTAAAAGTAAGATTTATAATTTATAACAAAATTTTCCATTTATTTTATTTACAATGAGGTGGAAGAAGAACAGTCCAAGTTTTTCATAACTTGTTCATAATTTTTTATGTAAAGGCTTACAAATTTGTGTTGAACTACTATATGGCTTTTGCGAACGTCAAATTATTTGCGGGCTTTTAGTGTAACTATAAGTGATTTGCTTTTTGGTTTTAGGAAAGCAAGTCTCAGTCTGATACGGAAAATGGTGCATTACATCCAACCTTCCCTCCTAGCTGATGTGTGCAATCCCGAAAATGGAGGTTCCGTCTTTGCCAGTATGCTAGTCGAAGTTATTGCCACAGTGTTAGATAACGAGGTAGACATTTTTCTTATTTCTAATAGAACAGATAAAGCATGCCAGACTAGTCACAATTTTTGTTGGGATTTGTTTTTTTCTGTAGGAGGATGAGGATGGACACCTCGTAGCTTTGCAAATCATCCAAGATCTGATGATCAAAGGCAAAGATACTTTCCTTGAACACTTTGCGCGTTTAGGAGTGTTCAGTAAAGTTCTAGCTTTAGCCGGCCCTCCTGAAGCTGAAGAGGAAGGAGCAAAAGCCAAAGAAGATGGCGTAAGTGATAGTTGCTAGATAATTCTTCATTTCGAGAAACTCCTTTAAATAGATAATTTGTGATTTGGGTGAAGTGGTTTCCTTTTAATTAGTAATTTTTTTAAAGCTAATGGTTAACTTGTTTTGTTTCCATGCACTGCATCATGTGCAAAGCTTAACACAACTATATCATGGAAATGTATAACAACAATTTACCGCCTTGCCCAGTTTGCAAAAGAAATTTTCTTTCTAATCAGACATTGTAGTGTTGTTGGCTGAATTGTATCACTGCCGGTGCCTGAGCTGATGCAACTTGACGAGAGAATAGTTAAATCTGAGTGAATGGGGGACTTAAGTCGTCATTGAAAAAGGAATGTTGCTTCAAGAAAGTGTAAAAGATCCATTTCATTGGTTGTTGTTGACAACTGACTTATTTGCAGGAGGAGGAAGAGGTTGCCATGGAAGATGCCAAAGAAGTAGTAGCTGGCAAACCGTACCATTGGCGAGATTGGTGCATAGCCCGAGGTCGGGATTGTTTGTATATATGGAGTGATGCTGCAGCTTTAGAACTTTCAAATGGTAGCAATGGCTGGTTTAGATTCATTTTGGATGGCAAGCTCGCGACCATGTATTCCAGTGGAAGTCCCGAAGGTGGTTCCGATAGTTCAGGTAAGTTTTGTTTAGTACTATTTCTCTGTTTTATAAGTTGTTCTGCACTGGTACTATATGCTAACTTTTCAGTTTGTTACCAATAATAGCAAACACGTAGAAGGTTTTGCATACTTAACCGTAATACAGTAAACCTCAGTTATCTGAACCGAAACAAATAACATGTTTTTTTTTGCTGGAAAACGTACAATCCGTCAATTTTAGCATTGTTGTTGTTGCGGTATCAATGATGCTGCTGGATGCTTGAGTCTTGAACGGCCGCCTCAGTGACCCAACCGTGCATGCGCATGCGCGGTCCTCCCTGTAAGAATGGCGGCTGCGAGATCCTGCTATCTTTGTCTCAAGCCGCCGCCATGGGCGACTGCTCGTTCTGCTGGTTCTTCACCTTTCGTCCAAAGACATCGTGGCTCCCTTCCCGTGCCTCATGGGTCTGCTGCACCCTCCGTCTGTTAAGGTCGGTTCTAAACCCCTGTTTTTCCGTTGCCCTGACCATCGCTCTCGTCGTCTGCCATCGTTCGCCAGCCCAGCAGACTTCAACGCTATGTTGGAAACGAAAACATTGTGGCTCTCTTCCCGTGTCTCCCGGGATCGACCCACCCTCCGTCTGATCAGGCCGGTTCTAAACCCCTGTCTTTCGGTTGCCCATACCATCGCTCTCGTCGTGTACCGTCGTTCGCCCTAGCGGATTTCGACGCTACATTGGAAACAAAAACACCGTGGCTCCCTTCCAGTGTCTCTCGGGATCGACCCACCTTTCCTCTCAACTTTCACCCTACTCCGGAGCCATAGAACCGAAGTCCTACGTCCCAAGGTCTAGGATACACCATGTAACTTTTCCCGTCATCTTTCGAATCCGTTCCAAGCTTCGGTTTCGGCTTTCGGTGGCCCCCGCCTGCAGAAGATTTTCAATTTGCCTGACACCTACGCTTCACTGTCTTCCAAGGTCCGATCCATCACTGCCACGAGCTGCTCTAGCTTTCGTCTTTTGGCCAGCCAAAGCTCTTACCTCAACCGGCCACCAACGCTTCACTGTAAACGCAAACACCGTGGCTACCCTCCTGGGTGTCTCGGAAACATTCTTCCAGACCATACCGCCTTCTCGCCCATTCAGCTTTCGCCTTTCGGCTTTCTCCCAGTCGAAGAAAACCGGTATAGCAAACATAAATTGCTTTAACGGGAATGAAAACACTATGGGTCCCCATGAACCCATCAGCCAACTTCTGCAGTCTTTCACCTCACCTAGCTTTCACCTTTCGGTCACCCTTCCCAGCCAGGGACGACCGTAGTGGCGGATATCGCTGCTTCACTGGGAACGAGAACGCCATGATGTCCCCTATCGTACCTCCCAGGACCATTCCGCCATGTCCCAAGAGCCCGTCATCTGGCTTCAGCTTTCGGTTTTCAGCTTCAGTCTACCACCAGCCAAAACATCGACAGTCCGACGGACATTGACACATCACTAGAAACGAAAGGTACCGTGGCTCCCCTCCCATGCCTCTCGGGATGGTCCCGCCGTGTCCCGGCATCAAGTCTGCTTGCTTCAGCCTTCATCTTTCAACTTACAGTCAATGTTCCGGCATTCATTGCCGCCTCACTAAGGCGAAAACATTGTGGCTTCTTCCAGGATCGTTCCAACCATCTCTACAAGCCTTTCACTTTTTCGGCTTTCAAAGGACATCTACCGTGCCCATGTACAGTGGATCTTCGGCCTCAAGGTCCTGGCCCACCGGACTTCTCTTGTCGTCTCTCTCACCATTGGCCTTCGGCTTTCACTCATCCCCAGCTTGCATCTTCGCTATTTCCAGCCCGGTAACTGAAGAACCTAAACCGCGGGGACCCCAATCGATCGGTGACTTTCCCACTGTCATCTCATCATGCTTTCGGCCAATTGCTCCTTTCGTTCTCAGGAGATGAGAACATCCCGGTCCTTCCGATTGGCTCTTGGACGCACTCCCCACCTTTCATGCCGTGCTTCGGTTTCCGAAAGCCTACTCTCCCTCAAGTGGGGCTCCTCCCGCTTTCATCACGTTTATTGTCAACATTGTGACCAATTCCCGAAACGGTTGTCCCGCTCCACCATCCTGGTCTTTCAACGATAAATTGTGTCAAGACCGTCACCTTCGGCAAAAAAAAAAGTCAATGAAATAAAAAAAACAAGGAGCATGGGGGACACGTGACCCTGGGACCCGTCTCCGATCTCCTTATCCGCAATCAAATACCCTGCTTTAAAGACAGTCCCACCACCATCTAGTTTCCACCTAATGTTGGGACAAAGAGAAAGTGTCCGCATCCTATGCTTCGACCTTTGAGCTTGGAAAATGAGCTTATAAAACTGTTTATATTAAAAGTTTACACCAAACCTAACGTAACTACCGGACACTAACCCAGCCAAGCCTTTTGTTCCCTCTCCCTTCAAAATAAGTTTTAAGAACTATAAATGTCACAATTAGTTCAGTGGTCTCTGGACACAATCTTAAAAGTAAGAATTTACACACTTTAAATGAAAAAGCTGAAATTGTTACTTACCAATTTGCAATGCAAAATGTTAGGCTGGCGAAACACTAAAAAGCTTCGGCCGGGGAATATCAAGAAGCAACATAATATCCTTCCAGTAAAATAAAGTGTTTGCGCCATGCCTGTCTAACTCAATATATTGTTACCCATTATTGTATCGTCTTGCTATCCTTGTCAACTAAATGTAACAATCCCTCTCTCACTATTGTTCTGTCAAATTCAGACGCTCAACCTATTCTAACAGCCTGACTATTATGTCTAGGATTAAAATCAGAAAATGCAATGAGTGGAGGCATTTTCTAGTTGCCTTCGAAAAATCCATTACCTTATTTTTAGCATTCTCCTTCTCCAATGCTGTTTTAACTAGAGATTAAACAAAGTTCTTCCGGTTCGCTACCAACTGAGCAGCCTCCATCGTATATATAGTCGAAGCGGAGCGACAGAGCTCACCTTTTCTTCTCTAGCTGCCACGCTATTCACTTCGTTGGATTGCTGTGCTAACCTCCGCTTCCAGCACTAGCCTCCGCCTCCGCTTCGATGCCGTGAGCAAAGGGGACGCCCAGGAAATACCCCCTTCCTCGCCTCTCTGCCACCCCTGTTCCTCCGTCTCTTGAGAACGTGGAGTTTCTCGGACTTACCTCCGAACAGGACCTACTGGAGACTCCGCCTCCGAATCTACTGCTGTCGGGATCTTCCCTTCGTAGTGCAATCCCGCCACCACTTCACCAACTCCATGCGGTAGGCCACCTCCACCAACAGATCTCCGGGGTCTCTCTTCAGAACTTGCCCGTACCACAGAACGGTACGCGCGGGTCATACTACTGCTTAAAGCGTGGAGGGTTGTGGCTACGTTGGCCTCCCCGCTTGCCACGCACCCCGCCCTCCGCTCTCTGCCATCCCTCGGAAAGGCTGTCTCTCTTGGCCGCTACCTACGGCGGTTCACGTCTTCATTGCGTCTGGGTGACGGGCGGATTAGTTCGGATTACTGACATGCCTCGCCTTCGATCCCCCTCCCCACTGCGCACTGCCTCTGCGCAACCCTCTTGGGGTGGACCCTTTCACTGCCTACTATCGGCTTTCACCTTTCCTTCCTCTCCAGCATTGACTGCTGCTGTTTTCTCTGAAAGGGGTATGGTATCCCTCCGCGACATCGCCATCTGCGCATTCTATTGGGCAGCCCTTCTTTCAACTTGTACAAGCTCCAGCACTGCGTCCTTTCGGGATCGTTTCTCCTAGGATGGTCACCACGGGTACTCGTCCCTCCGCTCCTCTTCTTCTTAGGTTATCCTACCTTCCGTTGTTTTTTACAGTGGTTTTCTGGATATACCTTTCGTTCCTCGAACGACCATTCCGCCTTCTGCATCGACCTCTTCCCATGGTGATGCTCTTATTTCTTTGCAACCTCCGCCCAGCGGAAGAATGCCTCCCTCCGCTCCTCTTCAGGTCAGTTGCTTTGGACCCTCCACTGTTCTACAACATTTTTACGGCTGCGCTGACTGCTCCTTCAGGTGAGGATTAACCTCCCTCGCCCTCACGAGGGTTACCACCGTCATCCGTCCTTCCTCCGGAAGGTTTTTCCGTCTACCGTTCCTCCGACACCACTACCACACGTAGTTCCGTTGCGTCTTGCCACCGCCTATTTTGCCAATTTCCTATAATGATTCAACTTCCCCGCCTCCACACCTTACCTATGGACAGGCGGTCGTCCATGCTGCCATTTGTAACAGAACTCAATTCTCTTCGATCTGTTTAATCTTGTCACGTCCGCTCTGAAAGAAGCAACTGCATCCGCGGAAGCTCTACAATCTGAAAACGACCTTCGTGCCTGAAACGTAGCCTATTCTAATGAACTTGAAATCGTCAACCAGCGCTGCTGATCCCTTCGTATTAATTATGCCTTACTTCGTGCACGTAACGCTTGGGTTTCGCCGATCCCTGCTTCCCCTTCTTGGAGGGCTTATTACTGCGCGCGTCCCGCTCTCGTCGCCTTCGGCTTGCCCCATCCTCAACTGCAACTCGGGCGCCGTCAAATTCTCATCCTGCGGAGGCATCCTATTTACCGTCCGTTGTCCAACTTTACCAAGAGGCTCCCTCTCCATTGCCGTCCCCAATTCGGGATCTATCATCCACGACCTACGGATACCACACACACCGGAAGGTGATCCTCCACCAACGGCCTCCGCATCTCCTGTTTCACCTTGGAAAGATGAAGTTACTACAAACCAATACCAAAGGATCACTTCATATTCAGTATGGCAGTAAGACAATGCTCCAAATTTTGTCCCTGTATACCATGGTATCGCCGGAACTTCTTCATCCTCCACGGATGTAATGCCGTGCTCCCCATGTCGTGACAAGGCTTCAGGTGTTGCTCTGGGATTCCGTGTCCTCCCGTAAGAACGTCATAAGTATCTTTCATAAAATTTCTTTTTCGGACCTTTCGGTAAGGGTCCTGCTTCATCCGCCTCCCACGACGGGACGGTGCAACCACGGTCCTTGCCTGTCTACACGAACTCTCATCCTCTTAATTTACCATGACTCAATCTCAAGCTTTCACCAACTTCAGTGTTCTAATGTGACAACTTCAAAATTTGCTCCACCTCCAATTCAGTGTTATTTACCTTCTATGATCATCACCATCCACTTCCGGACGCTATCTGTTCCTCACACCTCACATTCGCTGCGGACCACTTCATCAAAAATCCAAGTGTTCACAAACTCTGTCTCAAGTAATCTCTCATTTACGATTCTGGTACCTTTGTCTCCCGTCCTGCGGACGACGATCCTCCTTCAACTCTTCTTGGACTAAGTTACTACACTATCCACCTGTCCATCACATATGGGAGCAGCACCTTCCCAGCAAGGTAGGAGTTTTCGGTATTTACTTTTTCTGATTACCTATCTTGTACCCCACGGTGTTAAGACCCCTGCTGCGGTGCCTTCTTCTGCTTCTTTAACCAATAATAAATATAACATATTACCGCACTGCCCAACCTCACTCAAGGATCTGCCCTTCCGAAACGACGGATCAATCCTCGGTCCGCATATCATTTCGGCCATCAGTGAAATTGGTTCGGGACTCAGGGTTGTCTTCGCCAGGGACTAGTTCGCGGGGACGCTGGCTTGTACACGAGGAAACAGTGAACCTAGCCCTCCTCCGGGTTACAAAGTCCGCTATAAAAAACAGGTAATGTATATTTCCGTTAGCTATAAAAAGACTAAAACTGCAGGGCCTGCACCTGCTTAATTTTAGCTTTTATTGCAACCGAAAGTATACATTACCTTAACTCCCACCCAGGCCTCCCCTTAATTGTCTAGGTTCTGGGTGAGGAGAAATGCCATCGGACGGCTGCGCCGAGTATATGTAGCTAGCCCATCCCTGCGGCATGTGCGGTAGTACAAGCCCAGCTGGGAAGCCAACTTTTAAGTTTCTTGGGGAATTAAAGCTTAAAAGGAGGGAAACGCTATAACAAACAGGTATTGTATATTTACGGTTAGGCAATAAAAACTAAAATTAAGCAGGTGCAGGCTCTGCAATTTTAGTCTTTTTTATCTTTAAGCTAAATCTCTTTGCAAATTATTAAAAATATTGAAAGTGTTATATGTAATGAAGGATAGTACGTTGCTTTTATTTGGTGAAAAGAAAAAACGGTTGGTAGAAGTCAAGGTATAAAAAATATTAGAAAATCTCTCACGGGGGCCCTTTTTTCCCCAAGATGGCGACTCATTTCCGGTCTTAAAATTGCAAAGAAAATTTGGTAACGTTTATATCTAGCCCATAACAGCCTGGAAAAACTTACATACCCTTTTTTTTAAAGTCCATATGGTACTTGAGGTCGGTTTTCGAATTCGAACCGGCATTCTCTTGGTTTGGAGCGGACGACGCTGACCACTGGGCTGTGATTGCCCACTTTGCTCGGGGTCCCCGTGGCCCCGTCACAAAGCTCGCGCTGGGACTTGAGTTTTTCGGTTTTATACGTTTATGGTGTACGTTCGTATGTAGGCGGCTACGGGCTAGCTTCTTCAGGTTTTTCTTGTTCAGAAAAGAATTAGTTACCACTTCTACTAAAAAATGCCTTTAGCTCGGAAACTATGGCCTTTTCTGAATTCTTCTCCTAGACTACTACTGCAATCGTCACTTGCGCTTTGTTAACACGTGTTTAGTATTCATTGTTTTAACTTTAATTTTTTTTTTATCTTCCCTGTTGAAGACGCAACATGCTCTTTCATAAGCTCCACAAACATATGAACAAAATGGAGGCCTAGCCACCATTTTGTAATAACAATAAACACATCGAACAATATTTAACTTGTACGAGATCAAGTTGTCTACCTTGTAGAAGAGCCTCCCATACAGTTCACAGTAGAAAAGAGAGGATGATTTCTGCTTCGTATCCCCGTATGGACATGCAATGATAAGTGGATACCGTAAATCGTGTATTAAAAACCCATTTGAAGCTAAAGCCCACCCCCTAAAATGCTGTAAAGTCAAAATCATGAAATAGTGGAGTTAAAAGCCCACCCCTCAAATTGTCTAAAAAAAATTATCTAAAAGTTATATGATGTGAATAAAGATAGTACTGCTTGCTCTGTTTACTGCCCCCTTCTCCCTCCCTATAGTAATAGTGGACTCTTCCTTTAGCTCCTAGCACCTGCTCAAGGCCTGGGCATCTCTCACCTAAGCTTCCTCCCTTCGTCACAGCAACTAAAAGGAAGTAAAAATTGGTCGTTCAGTGATAGTTCAAAAGCTTCGAATTTTCTGTAATAAATGTCCAGAAAGGTTAGAAAATTGATAATGCTTAATTTAAAGCCCACCCCCCTATTTTTGCCCAATAAACTGCGTAAGCCCATGAGCATTTAATCCACGATTTACGGTATATACAGTGGAGTAAGCCTCCTGACAGCATAAAGAAATTCACACAAACGTAAGTGACAATATAGTAGTCCAGGCCGATCAATCTTTTCTGTCAACCTTACGCCAGATGCCAGTGGACAAAATGTAGATGCATAACTGTGCCAAGCATAAACAGATGCCATTGTATCATACTGTGCTATTATTTGGATATAAGCCCTTGGTCCATTCTGTACGCAATGTACGGAGGTGTTGAAAGTTGACAAAGACCACGTACCTCAGTTCTGTTCCTCTGTCTTCCGATAGTCAAAAGCAAACCCCTAAAGCCACGGTTCACTTCCCCAAGGTACTCACTACACCCATCCATGGACTCAACTAGGATTCCCATCTTTAAGGCCGTTAGAAAGCCGAGCCACGCTCTGCCCACCAAGATAAGCTCGATTGGTAGGATCGTTAGTGGAAAACGGATACAGGTTGCGGATTGTATCTTCTAGACCCTACCGGGCAACCGGTAGCTAAACATCAAATACCCTGCTTTCAAGAAAGACCCACCACCATCTAGTTTCCACCTGCTGTTGGGACAAAAAGAAAAAAAAAACATAACGACCATGTCTTTGGATCATTGAAACACCCGAAATCTGAGGATAACAGCCTTTGTCAACCCCCATTTTCACCAAGGACACTCCACGTCCTCCCCCACGAGTGGTTCCCATCCCACATCGGCTGTCCGTCAAGTTGACTTTCCCGGTACACATTCCCTGAGCAAAGAAAAGTCCTTCGCTCACAATGAAAACCTTCCCTGGCGTCGATTTTCTGCAACACACTATCAACCAATTCAGCGTAGCACAACGCCACCGCCGCTCTTCACCCTCTTACCCAATGGATTATCCTTCCCTACTTCCGGTCACGTCTCTCGAAGCTTTCCTTTCCTGCCTTGGACAACACGTTACGCTTTGCTTTGTTACATTTGTTTGGCTGCTTAGTGTTCCCTCGAACCTGAACGGATTTCTTTCCTCACCATGGTAAAAGTCAAATTCCCAGTCACCCTTGAAGACGAGGAAGACGTGTATTTCGGACATTCACCGATCATCTACGACCCAGGATCTTGTAAAGTAAATTCACTGGCCTCACCAATCCTCTCCGTCTGGACCCTCATCGAACAGTTTGCCAGTACCACCGGGTTTGCGAATAGTATTCAAACCCTGTGGAATTAGTGTAACAATTCCCCACAAGGAGTGGCGTATCATCGCATCTAGACAACTGGTGTCTGCAACCCGCAAGAGACAAGCCCAGGAACACAAGAGTGGCTGAATTGAGGAAGTCTTCTCTCCCAACCATCAACACCAACTCCAAAATCTTCTCCCTGCACCATCACGGACATCCCCAAGACTCCTGGGAAAACACCGATGAACTCCCAAACTGGAACCCCACTATCACAACAATCGTGGGTAAACTCGCCACTCTCCATTTACACACCGAAGGGCACAACAACCATCCACTCAACAAACCAAGTCCCGATTATTCCTCCGGAAGAAAGCCCGTCTTCTTCCCTCCAAGAGGACCACCCCATCGAAGACGACATGGAGTGTTCCCTGGAAATGGAAATTCCTGCCACCCTTCACTCTCCGGGTCACGACTATGGCGACGTGGAAACACTCATTCACTCCACCTCGACTCCATAGGTTCAAACTCACCAGAAAACAACCCCACGACACCTCTTCATTTGGATCACGCAACTCCCACACATTCGTAGGTGCCCGAAACCCCTCTTTACGGTCTGGATTCAGACGACATCGTCGACGTGGCTCACGACCTCGTTTTGAGAACCATTAAGCACAAGTTAAGACTTAATGACCAGGCAAAAACCCAATTTGCCACAAATTGCAAGAAGGTAAATCCATTCCTTGAGCAATCACAATCCGTTCTCAAACTAATACCAGAGATAAACGACCTACGTGCGGTCAGCGCCATTCTACTAAGGGACCTTCACTGACAAAGTTCTCCACGACACCCTACAAAAGAAACAATACTCTACAACCCCTCCTCATCAAGGACTAAACCCACCAAAGGTATTCTTTGCATGGGTTTGTCCACCCAATTTGGGACTTACAAACGATGAAGCCATCATATAAACCCTCATGTCGCTTCCAACACCCACTGCTTCACTCAAGGCCATCTGATTCCCGAATTAAACCTTCATCCTTCCCTGCCAGACCCGTGATTTATGCAGAGGAACCCCTGGACGAAAATACCCAGCTCCATCTCCAACAATCCTTCGACGAACTTTACCGCAAAAATACAGGAGAATAATATAAAGAATGATAACACCGCCGACTTCAAACCGCTTCACCCTGATATGCTTCAGCTGTCAACAGTGCCCACATCTGACATCCCCTGTGTTTTGTGCATATCAAAAGCTAAGGGTTACTGGTTTGGTCTTCGGAACCAACCAGCCTCATCTCATCACTAAAAAAAAAAGAGAATCGACTGTATTTTGCCAGCCACATTTCGACCACACTTTAATACATATTCCCGATCTTCCCTGTGTTTTACTTGATTTAAACTGGCAATGTCTGCGGCTGGGATAATGCTGACAATGATCATGATGATCGCACAGTCGCAACCATTACCTTGCTTTGGTTTTGTCGTTTCTGAAGTCAAGAAATCATCTGATGCTCCCAAAACCCGATGCAAGAATGCGTTCCAGCAGCGCCGCAACCATGTCATCCATTTGGGGGAATCTGGGGGAGAGTTAGGTTAGTGTACAAATATTAAAGCATTAAGTAGCAGGACAACTGCTAAAATTGTTTCTACATGGTGAGGAGCTAATGGTCAATGGCGAGGGCATTTTATTGTCTACTGCCCAAACAGCGAGTGCCACACAATTCATATTCGTGAAGGTTACTCACTGGTGAGTAACCAGTGGATGTCAGCAAATTCTTTTGTAAGTCCATTGCATCCTGCAACCTTAGCCACTTCCGCTAGACTCTGGACTCGGTCTACATAACTAGACATGCCTTCCTCCTTCCACATCTTGCATTGCAGCAGATTCTTGAAAGCAAAGTACTTCCATAACTTTTTACTTTTGGCATTTTTGTTATATACGTGGCTGTTGGTCATCTCCGTCATTGCCGGCGCCATACAGGCCTACGAACTCTCTTGACCTTGAAACTTGCAACTAACGATCTACCGCTTCCAGTAGAATACACATTTCTCCTTCCTAGAAATACCAATCCGGAATTCAAGAAAAAACTACTTTTGCGACTAATTACATTTGCTGGTAATTATTCACGAAGCATCTGTTGCGATCGTTTTGCCGTTGCATTCTTCGCCTCGGTTTACGTAGCGATCGTTACAGTCCGGCCCGTTAATTCGTTTTTCGCGTTTGAAAAATTCTAACACATTCAAATGTTACTTCTGGTTGTCATTTTCACACAAATTTCAATTTAATTGTCCGTCTGACACTTGAAATCTTGCTTGAACAGCGTTTAAAATCGTTTGACCCCAGAATCTGTCTCCTGTCTTCGTGACCCTGATCGCTACGAACGACAACAAACAAGATGGGGGCCGCGGGATTCCCTGTAGTGTCAAATTTTGAGGCGTTGTCGTCCACCTTTTTGGCTCAAAAACCTTCGTATCACGCTCTGAAAAGCGTCGTTTCTGGGCCCATAACCCTTTTGTTGAGCAATTCCGGTGGGAAGGAATTAATCTACGAGCTGGATAATTACCTTACCTTTCCGTGGATCCTGTTCAATCTGGCGGGATGACGACGATCACTTGACGGCGTCACGTTGCTGCACTTATGCTGCGGTCTTGACGATCGGCCACGCAGCTATGGCCATTCTAGGCCAATCGTTAAACCTGGTTAGTCTAAGGTGTAGCACAGTCGCATTTAGCTAAGCTAAAGCCCTATCTGGTTGACTAACTATCTTGTCTCTCTCTGCTGGCACACGTCCGTCCTCGCCAACATCTTGATACCGAGAGCGGCACGACAACACACTACACGTGTCACAACAATGTCGTGCCTCACTGTCTTTGCAGTCTGGGCACGAACCGCCAAAATGGTTCGCGCCATATTCCCAACAGAACTAAGTATAATGCGTGGTTGTGGTTTTGTGTTACGAGAAGCTCACCAGTCTGGGTGAATCTTCATCCGTGGTTCAAATTTCTTGTAACGAAATCAAAATGATTTGAATCTAACACTGTAGGTCCTTCAACTTCAAATACAGCCTGCTCACGAGTACTTCATCAATTTCATTACCATGGTGAATGATGCTATCGATGCTATTTTTTATTTCAAAGTTTTCCGTCCACTCTTGATAGGTTTGCTCGTTTGGCGCTATGCTATGCTGTCTTGGGGTACTGTTTTACCCCACGTTTTTCGAGAAGCAGCCTTACCTACTTATCTATGCTACCTAGTAAAATCTATTTTGGTATTTATGTAGGATAAACTAATATATCTGAAATATTGTGTTGGAAGAAAGGACGAGGAACTAATATAGAAGACTATTTTAAGTGGCACGGCACTTAAAACTCATAATAATATTTTCTTCAAAAAGGCACTTACAAAAATGTACTGAAGCATATGTTCGTGTCGAAACATAGTGAAACAATACTTTTACACGACTTATTTAGTGTACTCTTTAAGAGTTTTACACATGCTCAGCATCGATAATTGGTTCGGTATACCGGTCATTTCTTACTATCTTTCAAAATACTTCTATTTAGTATCCGTTTTAAGGCCGTGCAGATACCAATACTGATACCGGGACCGGCTGCAAATACCACTGGTATCGGACCGGCACCGGGTAAACAACTACCGGACAAAGTACCAGAATCTACTTGTTTTTTTGCTGAATCGGCACTTTTGTACATTAATAATAATGGCATATTGTTCCCAACGCTACTAAAAATTAGCCTGCTACTAAGTCAGTAAAGGATTAGGCCTATAAGTGTAAAGTGTCTACTTAACAAAAAAAATGTTTAAATGATTTCCTTGATCAATAGTGTTTAGCAAACTGTTCCTTTGTAAAAGTGTTACACCATTAAATTATTAATGTATCAACATTGTGTTGACTATTAAGCTTTTGTTTGACATCGGCATTGGCATGGTATCGGTACCGGCACAATATCTGCACATGTCCAAAAGTACCGGTACTGGCATCGGCGTCGTAATCGGGTAAACGGGCACCGGTATCAAACCGGTATGGGGGAATCTGTCCCCCATTCCCGAGCCGGTCGTCGATGAGTCCGCTCCGTACTCCACTACCAATGCTTCATATGACCCGCCTGCCTCGGTCCGCATCTCACAGACGCCGCATCCAGTTTCCAAGCATGGGAACCGGTCCAAGCCTCTGCACGTCGGGACGATCCGTCTTTCACTTCAGCCTCCTTCCTGCATTTTTCCTGCACTTCTTCAAGCGTTCCCAAGTTGTGGAACGTTCCGCCATTTTGGGCCTCACCAGCGCCTACAGCGACCGATCCTTCCTTCACCCATTGCTTCTACCCCGTTGAGTGGTTCGCCCAGGCTACTCCCAAATTCTCACCATCAGCGGGTTGGCGGTTGCCGGTTCCTTTCCCGTGATTCCAACGAAAGTTTTGTGTGCCATTAACTAGTCCTGTTGATTGTTGCTTCCCCGGACTGTCCGGTCTGGCTCCTCCGATCCGGTTATCCCCAGCGATGTCCTCTCTTCAACCTCGGATCTTTTCTATCTCGAGCCATGGTCCTCCTACTTTTCGGACGACAGTCCGGTATCGCCTGGATTCCTGCCTCTTCTCCCTCAGTCACCTACCCGGGTTTTCAAGGCACCTCTTCAGCCCTATACCAGGGATCCGGTGCTTCATCCCAGGTTCCTGGCCGGTTCCTCTACTACTACGACCTACTGCTTCCATAAAATCTAACGATCCCTGTACCTTCGTGTCGAGGAATGGAAACAAAGAAAACCTTTACCGATGTCAAAGTTTTGACTGAATCTACACTGGACAATTGTTTCCTACAACAGCACCATGCTCTCAACCGATCTCCAGGAATCCACTCGAACCTCCATTCCTCTACCGATTCTCTGCTCAACTTCGCCACCGTATGCACCCAAGGCTGTTATTGGTTCTGTCACCCCTCTGACAATTCGGTTTCCCCTGCAGGAATGCGCCTATCTCGGGCCTGCTTATTTATTATGATGCCTTCTTCTATGCGATTTCACCCAACATAAGCGGAACCATGCACCGATTCTTCGACACTGGGCCACCATGCAAGCCAGAACAAATCCATCGATCCATCACGCTTCTTTTACATCGGCACATCCTTCTCTCGCATCTTCTCATGTCTTCTGGTTCTCCTCCCAACAACCACATCCTCCACTCCTTGAACCGTCTCATAGTTGCAGTGACGACGATTCCTCGTCACCATGACGTCACACACGCATTCCGGACCTACAGTCTCTGGTTTGCCGCGTCGCCACCAGCAGCCACTTCTATTGCCGCAGTGGCACGAAACTTCAAATCCTAACGGCTTTTTCGTCGTCTCCTTCCTCACCGACTTAGCGATTGATCATGTCCTCCGATTCTTCCTCGTCTAAGGATCCTTTGCCGCCCTCCAAAGTGCCCAACGTTCCTGTGCCTAAACCTTGTGTGTGTGTTGGATTTGCTGCTGGTACCAAGGAACACTTCGTTCCACATCCTTGTTGCCAGCACCACCGCCAGTGCAACGGTACTCACCTACTCTGTTCTATTTGTGTAAACATTTCACCAAGTAAATGGAGGGAGATTCGTCGCCGCCAAAAGAACTCTCGCCTTTGGGCTGATCGTTTACATCGAAAAAAGGAACAAACTGCTTCATCTACAGTTCCTGCGGATTTACCGACGCCACCCGGTTCGGATACAAACTCCTCGCTAAGTGGACACCTTGCGATTTCCGGCCCATCTGGATTCCGTCCCCTGCGTTCTCCGTCAGTACAAATAAAGGGCTAAAAATCAAGAATGTTCGGTTTCCAATGGCTCCGGCACCATTCCCGTCTACCCGACTACCTCTGGTACTGTTTCCAAGCCGCCCTCAACTACAGTTGACTCGCCACCGTTATCTCGTGTTACCTCAACCGTGGACTTTCCACTTCGGCCTTTGCCTGCCTGCACCGAGAAAATTGCTATGCCGCCAGCTTCGGAACCAGCCCCGTTTCCGCCCACATCTACAATCCGGACGGCTCTGGCACGGGGACTCCAGCTGTCTTTCCGTGACCTCGAGAACATCGACCACAATATTTGATTCATTCTCTCGATGGCAGATGGTTTTGCGGCTGAGCTGGTTTCTCTGCGATTCGAAAACGCAGCGCTCTGGTCCTCTGCCGCCGCCACTCAGATCAGAATTTAACCCTACACTCTGAAGTGGTCTCCCTGTCCAACGATCTGGTTTTATTGCACACACGATTCCGAGTTCTTAAAACAAACTACAGGCTCCTTAAGCACAAGATCCCTAGGCTGTCCCCCTTCCGTTCTGTCCTTCGTGGCGATCGTATTATTGTAGTCGCTCCCGCACCAGGCGGCTTCATGGGGCCCCAGCAACCTTGCGAATCCCTTCTCCCTACGCTTCTCGCTCTCACTCCACATCACCAACCCCTTCGACAGTGCAACAAATTCACGAGGTAGCTCCTTCTCCGTTGCCATCACCATACCGGATTCGTTGGTTACGACCGGCATTTCTTTCACGCCTCCATTCTCACCCGTCGTTCCGACCGTCTCCTCCGAATCCATCCCGTCGCATCCAGTACCTGATTTAACTTCGGCTCCTCCATGCACGTCTCTTGCACCAGGTCCTTCTGAATCTGGCCATCCACCATCAACAGCACCGTCAGTACAGGCCATCGAACCAGCGATTCCATCCTCCATGCCCACTAGAATTAGCGTGTGCTCAAGCGGTCGCTTCTCCAGCCTGTCAAGCCTTGTCTTCCTACTCGGTTTGGCAATATGACGACGCGTCTTTAACGGAATCGTTCGACACTGACTCTTCCACCATGACTCTGCCATGTTCACCATGCCGGAAGAAAGCCAAGGGAGTCAGTCACCTTGGGGTTCCGAGTGCTACCCTAAAAGTCTCTACCACCTCAAACTTCTACATCTACTACGCATACAAAGCCACGTCGATACGCGAGGGGTCCTGTTCCTGTTCGGTTCCTCCGATCCGGGCCTAGGACCATTCCTCCTTGTAGGATTCCCTCCTTTCTTATAATTTTTTCTATGTAACGATTCACTTTCAAGACATTCTTTCATGTACACCTTGTTGCCAAGAACCGTCGGAAACACATTCAGAACATGCTTCTTCACTACTAGTATCCGGGCCCGATTACCCTTTCACTACCATTCATTAACTTTCCTGATTTCACCTTCAAATATTCACGGATGCGCCCTTTCTAACACTGTTGCAAGACTCACATCATCCATGCACCTGCTTCCAGGGCGCACCCTTCTGAACTCGATCCTCGTGGCCTTGCATAAACCGTACCGTGCTCCGCCCGGTTCGATACCGCGATCCGTCCTATCACGATCCTGCTACATCTTATGTTCCGCTGTGTTCCTCCCGGACTATGCATTTCACCACTAGTGCACGAACCTCTCAGTGCCTCGTGGTGCCCCGTTTCACCGACATTAGGATCACCCGTTTCCCTTCTACTGCTGACTTGACTTCGTGTCACCCTCAACATACAACTTCTTGTGCTCCCGATTCCTCGACAAGATTGGCTCGTCGGTTTCACTTCAGGATTGCTTCATCGGTCCCGGCCTGCCAGCAGCAGCTTCTCCACGATGAAGTCTTATCATCTCGTTTCCCGACCAAGGCAGGTTGGCATCTTGCCTGGTTGCTATTTTACCTTCCCCTAGGTGTCGAACCGTCTGTTTCTAACCCTGGCATCTACTGTTCCTGTTGCTTGCCCGTGAGACTGATGATCCTGGGGTCCAGGTTGGAGAAACATTCAATGGTTCCTCTCAGACACAGTCCGTGGGGCCGCCGGCTCGTAATGTGGGTACTCCGAACCTAGCCCGCCGCCTTATGTGACGAGGTCTGCTATGTAAATAAAAGGTAATGATATTTTCGTGGCAATAAAAAGACTAAAATACCAGGACCACCTGCTTAATTTTAGTTTATTGTTGACCTATACGAAAATATACATTACCTTTTACTAGGGATCGACCGGCTAGCATTTTACCGGATCGGATCTAGGTTCCGGATCCGGGCTGGTGCCGGATACCGAGTAATTTACAAAAAAAATGATGTAATAAAGTTGTTTATATTTTCTCCTTATAAGTTGCAAATGGTGTTAATTTTCCGTTTTCTTTTACATTATTCTTATGTTACAAGTTAATTGGAAGTCCTACGCAATTAAGAGTACAGTACAGTACAAGAGCCTATAGGCTACAGCACTTTACTGGTTTGACAATATTCTAAATTTGTTGAAACAATCAAACAAAGCACTAATTAGGTTAATCAATAAAAAAAAACATTTTTCTAATTTAAGAAATTTTTCATTTATTAGCCTACTGCTTCATTTCGAAAAATAATTTGCAGAATTTTAACATTTGTGAAACCAATATAGGATATGCATTTATTTTATTTTTAAATTGTTTAATTTGTAAATAATACCAAATGAAATAACTTAAAAAGCTGAAATACAAAAAAAAAAGTTAAAAAACTATAAAAGGGGTAAACAAGATAATCAGTTAATCATGCCTGATTAAAAAAAAATATTTTCTATTCTCCAAAATATTTTAAAATTTTGTTGTAAACCTCATGATTTATGCAAATACTCTAACTTAATTTCTTGAATAACCAATTCGCGTTGCTTCTAATTTTCGAGTCATTTAAACACTAGTTAGGCGTTCAAATGCCAGTCATCAGGCTTCCTGCGTTCTGGGCACTCTACTTCTTCGGATCGGTCGTTGTTTGTTTTTGAAAGTCGTATATGCTCTAGCGCTGGTGTCTCCTGGAGGGATAATTGCGCCATTTTGAGGGTGAGTCTTTCTTGGAGTTTTGGGAAGTTCATCAACGAGGCAATAAAAGAGGCTGTACACACACGTGTAAAACTTAGTGAACAACAGAATGCAAAGGACATCACACGGAGACAAGAAACACCCAGAATCGCTCTTACGTATGTGCCAGGAGTCACAGACTCCCTCAACACCATACTTAGAAGACAGAATTTCTCCAGGTTTTCAAAAACCAGCGCCAACCTAAAATCTAGGCTGAAACCTCCACCTGACAGCAATCGCTTTTGGAAAGAGCTTGCCCCACAAAAGCAGAAACAGAAACCTCCATTTGAGTCCACACGGGAAAATACTACCTCTAGGCCGAGCACCCCTACAACACACGCACTAAGCTTAAAAAAGTGGATGACCACGCCTAAAAAGGAGGAGGAAAGCAAAGTTGGAACTCAACCTAAAAGAAAACAAATGGCTTCTGGCTGCCCCAAATTACCCTGGGGCATCTACAAAGTCCCATGTAGACAATGCAACATGATCTACATTGGAGAGACAAGGAGAGACATTAATTTACGCCTACTTGATCACATCACGGCATCAAGAATTCGAGACCACTTAAATGGGATGGGTACCACTGTGACACCACAGAACACCAAATCGACTGGCATGGAACACAAACACGGATCAAATCCAACTCAAAATTTGACTAGCATTTAAGAGCTCTTGAATCACTACTCACTAGCCATCAAGCACCATGACAACAAGGGAGTTTAACTTATGACTCACACCCTTTCACACTTTTTGTCCAAGAATTTGAAAAATTTCCGCTCAATCTCAAAACAAACAGAATAATCTTACCGTATTCCGCAAATTTGACAGTACTTTTTAGTAGATGGAACATTTCAACTGTGTTCATCAGGCGTTGTACTTGCTTTTCTTCTTTGGCTTACCCAACCATCAAAAACTTCGTGTGTGACGACCTAAGCGGCCACCTTATGAGCAGATGGAAGGAGGCTGATAAATCTAGGAGGCTACGACCGCCCTGTTCGAAACCAAGTTTGAAGTGTGTTCCATCTACTAAAAAGAACTGTCAAATTTGCGGAATACGGTAGAGTATTCTGTTTGTGTTGAGATTGAGCGGAAATTTTTCAAATTCTTGAACAAAATCGTAAAATGAACTCTCATAGTAGTTTATCTGAACTTTCATATTTTTAACCCTTTCACACCCTTTCATCCACCGTCTCGTACACCCAAAACTCCAAGAAAGACTCACCCTCAAATGGCACACAATAGCACTAGAGCATAAAGATCAGTGGTCGCACGCATAATTTTCAAAAACTACTGATCTGAAGAAGTAGAGTGCCCAGAACGCAAGAAGCCTGATGAAAATAGTCGATGTTTGAACACACAACAACTAGTGTTTAAATGACTATCAATAATTAGCAGTGTGAATTGGTTGTTCAAGAATTGAAGTTGGAATATATTTGCATAAAGCATGAGTGGATCCAACTAGCACGATTTTTTAATTTCTCCACCCCAGCATGTAATTTTTTCATAGGAGTTTTTGTGCATTTATTTCTGAAGAAGGTGACTGGAAAGTCACCAAAAATTTAAAGTTGAACTCGTAATTTGTTCTTCTATTGAGTTTAAGTGTGTGTTTATTATAATTGTGATAATTGTGTGAAGTATGCTTAAAGTGGCTGGTTTTAAAAATCCTAACAATATAAAAACAATTTTTAAATCCAATTTCCTGTACTTCATTGCAAGTAAAATGCAAAATTATTAAAAGTAAACTAAACTAATATAAAGTAAACACTTTGCTTTGTGGGAGTATGGAATATGAGTGAACACTAGCAAACACGCACCAACAAATCTTTTCCGAGTTCACATTCTAGGAAGCAAAATATTTTCAGCCCGTCTGCTACCAGCTTTTTACAAACGAAAAACGGTCTGCGGGACGAGAAGGAGGGAGTCTGTAACTGGGGGAATGAGGTGGGGGGGGGGGGATTTTTTCTTGTGCCAAAAATTTGTCATGTAAGTTTGTGAGCAATTTTTTGGCACCAACTTGTCTTCAAGACTTTTTTTTTTTTTTGCAAAATAAATTGAGAATAGCACAATTCCAGCTTTAGAAAAAGCATTTCATATGGTGTATTAAAAAGTCTAAAATCTGTCAATTTTCACAAAAATGCTGGTAAATAGGGACAGCCTATTGTGATGTAACATTGCCCGTCATGCTGATTTTGCCACAGAGTTCACATCTAATAGGAAATAGTGTACTTTTTGTAAATTTGTAAGAAGTATACGAAAAAAAATTGGTAATTTGCTGATGGAATATTATCCCATCACCACCTGAAAAAACTTTCAAATGTTTTTTTAGAGTCCCATACTCGGGTCAGTTCTCGGATTGAAACCGGCATTCTCTTGGTTTGGAGGCGACGACGCTGACTGCTGGGCTGTGCTTGCCCGCTTTGCTCGGGGTCCCCAGGGCCCCCTCACAAAGCTCGCGCTGGGACTTAGTTTTTCGCTGTTATACGTTGAAGGCGTACGTTCGTATCTAGGCGGCTACAGGTTATTTTGTTTACAGGTTGGATGTAATCTGCTATTTTATTAATTGAGTTGGTATTTTCTTAATGGACGCAAGAGTGATTGGTGCTTCCTTACGAAATAAGAGAGAGTTAACACAATGTTGCTGAAAACTATTTTCAGAGAACCGTGGCGAGTTCTTAGAAAAACTACAAAGAGCTCGAAGCCAAGTAAAGCCCAATACCCCAAGTCAACCCATTTTATCAGCACCAGGGGTCACCCGACTTGTTGTAGGGAATTGGTCCCTAACATGCAAAAAAGAGGGCGAAATATTCATATACAATTCAGATGGCCAGCAGGTAATTGTATGTACACTACATTATTTATACCTATTTTTTTTTTTTTTACTAATTTCTTACTTTACAACAAGACGTGTGAGCTGAACCGATTGGGGAGGAGGTTATGTTAAACTTTCAATTCTGACTTCCTTGTGCAGTAACATATTTTATTTGAAATCCAACTTGAATGATTAAAATTTTATTGAAAACAATTTAACGATTTAAACGAATTAACAATTTTAAATTTAATGATTTAACGATTTTATAAATTAAAAACGATTTAACGATTTAAACCTCTGCTTCTGTTTCAAGGCACAACCTTTTTATCTTTAAGAGAATCTATACTAAAAAAAATTCATATAGTGTAGTTTAAAAGCCTTGTTTTAAACAAGAAAGATTAAAACTTGTACTTTTGTAATTTCCTTTAAGAAGACAATGTTAAAATGTTCATTGGTAGACTGCACAACTCTTGTTGTTTTGAGACTAACACCCATTTTTTAGTTACGTTGTTTCTTTTTGTTATATAATGTTTCTTATTTGTCAAAACATATTAACCTGATAATTTTAGCATTACATTGTCCTCGATGGAATGATCTCTGGAGGTTTTTCGGTTGTCTGTAGCCGCCTGCTTGCATGCTTCCACTGTGCCTGCGCGACGCAGTCCTCCTGTATATAAAGCGGCATCATGGCCGATGTCGGCATTCATTTTCCTCCACGAGGTTTTTCGCACCACGTTGATCGCTGGAATTTGAATTTCGCTTTCGCGACTTAGATGGCAACTACCGAAGATTCTACTGCCCTTCCGGCAACTGCTCTGACTCTGAACGCTTCGCTCCCACCTGCTCCCCCGCCTTCCCTTCGCTACCACTGCCCGACCGGTCTCGACCAGGACGGTGATGTCGCGATTGAAGGAGACGACTCACCGCTCCAAGACGGACAACGCACCCTACCGCCGCCTGACATCACGGCTCTTGAAGAAGACCTCCGTCAAACCAAGGCGCTTGTCCAGGAAGCGAAAAGAAAGCTGCAAGACGCTTCTTCATGCCGGGACATCTCTAACACTCACTCTCCCATTGACCTTTCGTCCAAGTCATCTCGCCGGGACAACAGTGTAATCCGCAGCGAAGCTCACATCCTAGTCGACTCTGTTTTCCGTCAACATGCCAAGTCTTATCCTGCCCCACCCCCTTCTTGCACCTCATCGGCAATCAGGGCCGGAACCCGTGACTGGGTCGCTTCAACTACAAGCCACCACAGCCGGAAACGCCAGTCGCCCGTCCCGCCTTCTACTGCCAAACAAACGTAGACTTGCGCCCTCTGCATCCTGCACGACCCCTGCTTTTGCGACTCCTGCTTTCACGACAAAGGAAGTCGCGACTCCGTCCATCCCCGCCAGGCATATCCAGTTCACCGACGAAAACACGGACGACCCTACACTTCCCCTGGCTTCTCTTCTAAAGACGGTAGAAGAGACGGTCCCGGACTGCTTCCTGTATAAACCATCGCAATCCGCTGACGCCCCTGTCATCAACCGTGGCCTCAAGACAGGCTTTGGCTTCGCCCTTCGCGACAAAGACGCCAAACCACGCAACTTCCTGGATCAGTCAACGACGCTCCTCACCTGCCTCCTGCGCAACGGCGGCCTCTTTTTGGGTAAAGGCGAGCCCTTACAGTTAGACACTGAACCACCTGCACCTCGCCCCGGCCGTGAAACAAGCTTCTTCCGGTCCTTTGCCGACGGCTCTACAAATCCTAGAAATTTTGACACCTACCCCGAATGTGAATTTCTATGCGGCGAAGTCAAGCTAGATTTCGGCACGGCTCTCTCCATTCCGAAACGCATCGAGGTGCCCTCTTTCGTTCTGTATGACAACGACAAGTGTCTCCGCATGAGCCTTCGCGCCGCCTCACAGGCAGATGTCTTGAATACTGCGGTCAACGCTTTATCCGAAAAGCTCACCGAGGACGCAAGCCCAGAAGAAATTCGCAACCTTTCGTCACTCAGCACACAGCTCTTCCAAAAGGCCAGCTTTGCCACATACCACTCACTCAATTGGGCAACTCTTGCTTTATTCAACAACACACTCCTGTTACGTGAAGCCGCCCTCAAAACTGCCAACAACTTGAACGAGTCAACCAGATACCGCCTCCGTAACCAACCACTTCACGAATCGGATACCCTTTTCCGTGGGCTGATCCCAACATTGGTTCCTCCCCTCGACATTTCCTGGAAACCCAAGCCCTTTCGGCAAGAAAGGTCGTCCCTTCGGTCCATCAGTCCCAAATAGCGTCCTTCGTCAGAAGATTGGAACAAACCAACCAACCCTTCTAAGTCACCACGGAAAGACAACAGCCAGAAGAGCCAGCCCTTTCGGTCCGATCAACGCGGACCCCCCCCCCCCCCCCCCCCCCACCGCAACAACCAGAAAATACATCAGAAACGCACCGCAACACCCGACCGCCGCAGCCGTCATTCATCCCCCGGCGGCCGCAGTTCCCAACGAAAACTCTGACTACCTCAGGCTCTCCCGTCTTCCGGTCGGTGCAAGACTCCGCCACTTTTATCCAGCATGGAAGAAAATAACCCGCAACTCCGAAATCCTTGCAATAATCAAAAGGGCTTTCACCCAACGTTCTTATCGCCATCCCCACTTACGAATCACCCCCCACTGAACCTCTCATCACCGGTCTGCACTTCCCTTTCGGCCGAAATCGACCTCCTTGTCGCGAACGGAGCAATCGTCAGACGCCACAGCCCGGGACCGGGCTTCTACAGCACCATCTTTACACGGCCAAAGAAGACCGGAGGCCTACGGCTCATTTTCAACATGAAACCTCTGAACCAATTCATCGGCAATCCGCACTTCAAAATGGAAACATTGGAATCCATCCGCCAATCCTTCAGTCGGCACGACTGGACCATCTCCATAAACCTAGTAGATGCCTACCTACACCTTCCTCTCCATCCATCCTCAACGAAATACTTCTGCTTCATCTACAACAACCAAACCTTCGAATTCCGCTGTCTACCCTTTGGCTTAAATGCCGCACCAAGGATTCTCACCATGGTTCTGAAACCAATTCTCGGCCACCTCCATCAAAATCAAATCAAGGCCAGCGCATACCTAGACGACTGGGCTCTACACGACCCCAACCCAAACCGCCTCCAGCGAAACGGGGACAAGACCATTCAGCTGCTGAACCAACTAGGTTTCGACGTAAACCAATCCAAGTCACGTCTCACCCCACAGAAACAATTCACGTTTCTAGGCGCCTCGTTCGATCTATCATCCAGCTACAATCTCTCCATCTCTCGAAAGAGTACAAGAACTTCTTCATCACATTCGGTTTTTCCAACGACAAACGACCTTCTCCCTTCGGGAATTAAACTCCCGCATCGGGAAAATGGATTCCATGGCAAACCTAATTCCATATGGACGATGGATGTCAAGACCCTTTCACTACCACAGAATCGACCAATAGTCAAACCCGCTCCTCGACCCCGGATCAACAACTTCCATTCCACGAGGACTTCCCTCAAGACAGCCTCCTCTAGTGGTCAGATGTAACAAACCTAACCAAAACACGCCACTTCACGAACCAACCCCCCAACCAGCTCATTTTCACCGATGCATCAAGCCGAGGTTGGGGAGCCCACATGAACAACCTAGAAATTTTAGGTCCCTGGAAAGCAGGCAGAGGCCACCACATCAACTTCCTCGAACTTCGAGCAATCCACTTAGCGCTACAGCATTTTCTCCCACACATCAAAAACCAAATCATTCAAGTCCAGGCAGACAACACCACCGCTTTGGCCTACATGGGCCTACATACGGAACGAGGGAGGAACCAAATCCAGGCTGCTCCACAACCTCACCTTCGAAATCCTCAACATCTGCATTGCAAACAACATAACTCTTCTTCCCCTTCATATTCCAGGGAACAGGAACGTCATAGCAGACTCGTTGTCTCGCCGCTCACCTCCAACGGGAGAATGGTGCCACATGAAGTCCATCTGCGAATATCTCTTCTCGATTTGGGGAACTCCCATGCTAGACTTATTCGCCACGAAACACAATACCAGACTTCTCGACTACATCAGCCCGATGCCGGACGACCAAGCTATAGCAATCGACGCACTGACGTACCCGTGGCACAACCTTTATGCCTACCTCTTCCCACCTTTCAAACTCCTTCCACAAGTTTTAAACAAGGCCGAGGAAAGCCAAAGCCTATTCCTTCTCATAGCCCCCCTTTGGCCGTCAGCAGTATGTGGTTCCCACACCTACTATCTCTACTGGTCGACTTCCCAAGAAACCTTCCTCTCCAGCCGGATCTTCTGTCGCAACAAAGTGGCTCGAAATTACACCCAAACCTAGTAAACCTAAACCTTCACGCGTGGCTACTATCATCAAACCTCTCAAAAAGGCAGGAATTCAAAAAGACGATGCCTTCCAAATCGCCACAAAAGCCACAAGAAACTCAACAAACAAGATGTACGACAGTCATTGGTCCAAATGGTTTCATTGGTGCCACGCGAGAGAAATTAATCCAATCAATCCCTCTCTGCCCGAACGTCTGAGATTCGACTTCACCGACCTTTTCGACATCGAAAACTCAAAGGCTCAACGATTTTGGTCTACCGGTCAGCCCTAAACTCCGTCTTCAAAGCAGCAGACAAAACCGACCTCCTCGAAGACTATCGAATCTCGTCACTCCTCCGCTCATTCGAAAATGACCGTCCTTCAACAAGAAGACTTGTCGCCGACTGGGATTTATCAATCGTGCTCCAATCCCTAATTGAAGCTCCTTACGAACCTATGCAAGACTGCTCTCTGCATCTCCTAACCAGGAAAACCGTCTTCCTAGTAACACTAACGGACGCCGAAATTCAGGCACTATCCGCAGATCCAGCTTTCTGCATCTTCAGCCCAAACTTCACATCTAGACACTTTCACTTTAACCTAGAACAAACTTCCGAGCAAAAACTCAAACCATCCGAACCACCCAAACCAATCACCTTCCCAGCCCTCTCTAGGCTAACAGGAAACGAACCCGAACGTCTTCTTTGCCAGATCCGAGCTCTTCGTTTCTACCTCACCCGCACCCAACATGAAGACATCCGCAGAGGTAGAAACCAACTCTTCCTTCCAGTAGACCTCCAAACAGGTGAAACTTCACCTGCAATGATCTCCTGCTGGATCAAGAAATCCATTGACGCTGCTTATGATAAAGCAAACCTAAGCAGGGAAAGAGCGACAGCGCATGAGGTCAGAGCAGTTTCCACGTCATGGGCACACCACAACGCTGTCCCATTAGAAGAGATTCTACAGGCAGCTTCCTGGCGTAACTCTACGACGTTCACCTCCCACTACCAGAGGAACATGTCAAAAGAAGGACTACACCGGCTGGGACCTATTGTCGCAGCCAGAACCGTGGTCAAGCCCCCTTAAGCACAATCAGAACGAAGCAGAAGCAAGCCATCCACAGAGGGAAGCAAGCCATCCACAGAGGGAAGC
>JAHWFP010111180.1:66721-98519 GCA_023313725.1 Lithobius niger
ATCCACAGAGGGAAGCAAGCCATCCACAGAGGGAAGCAAGCCATCCATAGAAGGAAGCAAGACCCCTCATACAACAACGATCCTTTTCAGGGCCACCAAACCCTACGAAAGAGAACCAAATTCCTGTTTTCATCCTATGTTCTGAATAAAGTGCGAAATTATCATTTTTGGGGGGAAGCCTGCTTGCATCCCGGGGCGCCCCGTCAGATCGGTGCCCGCCACCACTTTTGACGAGGTCAACTGATAATGCTAAAATTATCAGGTGAATATGTTTTGGCAAATAAGAAAGAACATTTTGCCGGCCCCCAGCCAAAAAAATTGTTTCTTTTTTGCCTAAAACATACTTAACCAAAACCCCGCCCTGCCTCCCCTCTCGAGTCACCTCCTGACAGATTGAGAGGAAAACAAATGCCGACGTCAAACATGATGCCGCTTTATATACAGGAGGACTGCGTCGCGCAGGCGCAGTGGGTGCATGCAAGCAGGCGGATACAGACAACCGAAAAACCTCCAGAGATCATTCCATCATGGACAATCTAATGCTAAAATTATCAGGTTAAGTATGTTTTAGGCAAAAAAGAAACCGTTTTTAGCTGGCCTGGTTGAGGGCCGGCAAAATGTTCTTTTTGTGAGGTACCATTCATTTATCAATTTTGTAATGTTAAGGTGACAATCACTTAAAAACGACATTTTTAACTTGGGCTATTTAATGTCCAAAATTCGGGGGAAAAAAATCAAATTATCTTTTTGGTTCAAAATCCATTTTTGAATTCGAAAAACTTACTCGTATTTTTGTTTGTGTGTTTTGGAAATTTTCCAGTTGACGGTTGGTGTAGTCACTATGCTACACATAGATGTTAAAACATTTAGTTTACAATTTAAGACTGCCAACTATAGTCGACCCCACGCTTTGCAGTGATGTAATTACGTGAAAAATGTTTAAATTAACTGTGGTAGCCACAAATTAAACTAATTAATTTTTGATCAACCAATAAGCCAAAAACGTAGCCTAAAGAAGTGTGCCAGAATGAAAACTGACCATTTATATAAATTTGTTCTTCAGAACTAGGTATTAATTTTTACGTGGAAGTGATTGTTGACCATTAATCACCACATGAACATGTCAAAGTGCTCTAAGCCCATGGTGGAAAAAATACACACGGTAGAACAGTTCGTTGGTTTTAGGACACTTTTTAAAATTAGGAACGGATATACGTACTGCAAGTGAAAGTCTATTCAAGGTGATTCAAAACCCTGACTCCTTTACCGGGAGAATCCTACATGAATCAACCTGTACTGAGGCTGCACCAATACTAATACTGAATCAGATCAGTTGCAGGCATACGTGGTATGAGTATCGGCAACAATCACTGAAATATCGATAACTCTGGAACCATTTGAGATTATGACATGCAGTTTGCGGCACTTTGCTCAGAAAATCACTGAATATCTTCCTAGGTATCTGTTAACTGTTGGTTACTTATTAAAAAATGTTTTATTTTAATAATTATTGAATTTCGCAGTAAAGTATACCATTGAAAAAAAAATTAAAGATTAGGTTTTGGATAGCTATGTGGTACCGGTATCGTTAAAATTTTAAAAGCTGGATCGGTGTCGGGTCAATAAAGTTGGTATTGGTGCAGCTTTACCCTGTATGTTACTTCTACTCGCAATGTGTAGGTCAATTACTTTTCTGGTTTATTAGCTGGTCAAAAATCAAGTCTTATAATTTTCAGCTGCCATGATGAATTTAGGTTATGTTTGATTCTTCCCCTCCTCCCAACCCCACTTCACATTCAAAGGTTTTCACGTAATTACAGTAATACAAAGCTTGGGTCCCCTACAGTCGACAGTCTTGAAATGTAAATGTTCTAAACATTTGTGTAGCATTAGTACTACACCAAATACCATTTGAAATGTTTTTAAGTTGGCTGCACTTATTTGGATTCAGAATTAGATTTTGAATCCATGCATGTTCCATATTTTCACCTTTTTTATATTATTTTTTATTTGGAATTAAAAATTTTGTAAACTTTTTTAATAGCCATGTATTTAACTAAATATTTGCAAAAAAATGTTTGTATTCTTTACTCATAGTTACTCATAGGTGTTACTTCACATATCTGAGAATCTCTCGCATGAAACAAATAGTCTTGTGATTGTCACCTTAATATTACATTACTGCATTAGTCATTAGTAGTTGTAACTGCATAATATAGCTTTTTATTAGGCAATTTGATCGTTTTTGCAGAGCGCAACAGTGTCTATAATTTTTTTTTTATCTAACGAAAGTATTTTCCGTTGCATAATACCTAGTTAAATCTTTTTTCTTGACCTTTCAACCGCTAATCAGTGGGATTATGTTGGCATTCAGTAAAACTTCTCCAGCAAATATTTGAGAGTCCTTAAATGGTTTTGTTTTGGGAAAATCGGGGTAATATACTGTTCATACTTCATTTCCTGTAAAAGTGGGCAGTAACTAAATAAGAAATTAAGTCGAATTAGTTTGGGACTTGTGAAGGGCAAATTATTGAGTACTTGAGCAATGGACACATTAGGCAATAAAAATGGTGAGTTATTCAAATGGCAGATTATTCACTGTTACGGGCTTGTTTAAACCTGGATAAATCTGTTTTTCATAAATATAATAATAGCTTTCTTGCTCGTTTAAATAATATTCCTTAAAAGCTGCGAAAATTGTGGGAATTGTGTTAACCGAGTAGTTGGTCAGTAATCTTGCCGAGTGCCGACTGTGTGCCGTACATTTACCTGCATTTAGCTTTCCATCCCGTTTAATAAAGCAGAGGTGAGATGTTTAGAATTGAATTGATGTAGAACTTGTCAAAATTACAACTGGAATGTTTTGTTAGTTCGTTCAAAGTTTACTATGTGAAAAACTAAAGTCTAGGGTAAAACGTTTCAAACCTTTTTTTTTTGTAGTTAACCCTTTTAAAACTTTAACGTCTCTGAAAAAGGCGATTCCCATTATGGAAAAGGCTATTTTGAATCTTTCCCCCTGTCCTTACTCCAGAACCGGTGCATGCGCATCATTTCTCAATCACCGCGAGAATCACCGCGAGTGGTCGTTCCCAGCTTCCCCACATCATCGTCATCCTCCGCATACCTCCGTTTTGCGGAAGGGCGTCTTCCTCTGCTCCCTTTCCTGTTGTATTATCCTGCCATCCTTTGCGTTTACGACGGTCTTCTGGCTGCTTCATCCGTTACTTCAGTTAAGGATGACCCTGCCACGTTCGTCCGTCCTTCCTTCGGTAGGCCTCTCGTCTGCTGTTCCTGCTCTGGAACCACTACCACACACTGTTGCGTCCCCTTCTGACATTAGCTCCTCCGCTTCTCGGGTGAATTTTCCGCCTCCGGATTTGGCCTCCTCCTCCGAGGATATTCCATGCACCTCCTCTAAACAACGCATCGCCACAAGACAGGCGGATGCTCGTGATAATCATCCTTCCGTTCCGCAGATCCACATAGGCTGCGATGTTCCCTCAACTCAACCTTGTATGGATTCAGGGCTTCTGCACATAGAAGACTTCTCTATCACCAGCGGGAAAGGGACCAGTTCCCTTCCGCATCTCCCAAGTACAGCCCGGCGTTCCAGCCGTGCTCCTATGGCACACTCCTTCGTTTACAGACAGCCTCGGCAGCCTCCTTCAGCGGTTTTCCCCAGCCTCATCTCACACTTCCCTTCCGCCGCTCATAGGGGAGCTTTTCGGAAATTTGGCTCATCAATTACATCCTCCGTTATGGTCACTTCTTCCGACTCTGCTTCCAACACCCTTCTTCATATCACCAATTTTACCATCGCCTGTTGTCACCATCCCTCTCGGCGTAAACACTGCGTCCTCTCCAGCTTTCCTTCCTCCGGACTGCCTACAACTGCCATTCCCGTTGTCGACCTTCAACAGGCCTTTGTGCACCTACCGGTATTTTCCTCCTTACATTATTCGTGTACAAAGGACGTTACCCCACCATCTTCACCTGATCATATGTAGCTCTACTGATCGAACTTTCCAGATCTCTACTAAGCCTCCCTTCTGGGACGGAAGGTATTCAACAGCTATGTTCCCTCCTTTCTTCTTGACTATTGACTCCTTCCTCCTGCTTCCCCTGCATCACTCGGGAACCTTCCACCAGTACGTCCAGCAGCTAGACCATAGCACCTTCCATTCTGCAACCACATGACATTTTTTAATAACGACAAGCCTCCGGCTATTGTATGATCCACATACTGCCCACCTAGACGACCTCCTTCCGTCTACATGTCACTACTGTTTTGCTATCAACACGGCTCCTTGTTACAATTTCTCTTTTCTCCGTCCTTCTATAGAAAAAAAAAAAAAAACACAAATTTTTATGATATACAATGAACCAACTCATTTTTCTTCCCTTCTGCAGCTGAACAGCGCCACCAGTAACGCCACGACGCCACGATATTTGAAGATTCTGAGCACAAGTCTCTTCATTCGTTCGACAGCCATCCGCCATACCCAACAGGTGGCACCGCCGCTAGGCTCCTCCCTCCGTTCAACGTGCACTTCTCCGTTCTCCCACCCGCCGTCGCCCCCCTCTCTGCGTTGCAACGGTTTTATTCAAACTTCACGCGCGAGGCTAGCCGTCTCCATCCTCAGTTCCTCCTCCAACATGGACGACTTCTTCTTCGGAGGGCTCCGACCATCGGCAAGTTGATTGTCCGGACTCTAACCAAATCTCTGCACCAAATGTGCCATCTCCAAAGCCTTGCAAATGTCCAGGTTTTGTAGAACTCAACAAGAAAGTGCGTTTTGACCCACACCTAAGTTGCCAGCGACACCGCATCTGTGATGGTCTAGCCAAAAACTGCAGGATTTGCATAACCATCTCCCTTCCCAGATTGATTGTTATTCCCAAACATCTGCACTTAACCAACAACGGGCTGATAGTGCGTGTTGACAGAAGGAAGCCGCCTCCGCCGTCCACATGCTGCCAAGACTTCTCCAGCTCCGACTTCTCACTCTTCCGCAAAAACGCCACCAAAACGGATGGACCCACTTCAAGTCCTCCGCGCCTCCCGAAACAGCCCAGACTGTCTTCAAACGAACATTCCTTTTCTTCCACTAAGAAACCGTCAAAACGGAGGGAACGGCTCCACGTTCCACCACCGCACTCCAAAACAACCCAGTTTTCCTACAAGCACACATCCGCGCTCTTCCTCGACGACTCCGTCAAAACGGAAGACCTCCTTTGACAATCGGCCGCCGCAACCTACACCAAAGCCCAAGTTACCTGCCCAAGTTATCTGGCCTGCAATCTCTAAAGGCCAGTGTTCCAACCACCAAATCTGTGAAGATCAAAACAGCACGTTTTCCGTTTGCACCTCCGCGTCGCCACTACGTGCCTTCCGCTGTTAATAAAACAACAGAGGCGCCGCCTCCACCTTCCGCTACCAATATAGCGCCTATATCCGAATGTGCTAAGTTTACAAGTCATCCTCCGCATTCTGTTAATACAAGCGAAGACTCGGTACTTCCGCCTCCTTTCGTCCCTTTCCCCACGGCATCAGTTTTGCGAGAGGCACTCGTACGGGGACTATACTTGTCTGTTACAGAAATGGAAGACTTAAACTTCAATGTGGATTTTGTTCTTACCTTTGTGAAACATTTCTCGATCAAATACGCTTCTCTCCGGTCTGCTCTGACACAGCTACCAACACTCTGCCAAGCTGCTGCCAATGTGGAAAACCTCCAGGCTGAAAATTGCATGTTACGGGCATCTAAGAGGCCCCCACAAACGAGCTCGAAATAGTAAACAGACTGTATTATTCCATGAGACTTAACTACGCCCTCCTCCGTACACAGAATAGGTTGCTGTCCCTGATCCCATCCTCACCGCCGTGTTGGGCCTATTACTGTGCCCGCTCCAGGACACGACGCTCGCATAATGCACCATCCTCAGTCAGTGCTACCTCACCTTCCACTCGGTCCTCCGCTATACCTCGTAAAGCTCCCTCTCCACGGGCACTGCATCAGGCGGGCCCATCACCTCTACCGTTTCCTAGAAGATCCTCCGTCACCGCCATACAGTATTACAGTCCTCCGTTTCCGGTGCTCGATCTGGCATCTATCGATTCTACGGCCCCTCCGCCTGTCCCGGACGACTTACCACAATTATCGCATGATTCTCCTGCTGTCCTTCCGCCTACTGCGCCTCTTTTTCTTCCTCCTGACACGTAGCCATCCACTTCTACAGTGGACATCTCATGCTCTCACCTCAGCCTCCGCTCCTACACCAGACGTCGGGACCAAATCAGACTCCTCCGAAATATCTCTAATCTCCATTTGGCGGCAGACACTTCAATCTGCACTTTTGTCCCGCATTTCGAATTGCTCAGTCTGGCAATTAGACAACGCCACCTCCTTCATTCCAGTTTTCCACGGCATCAATCCGAACACAAAATCTGCGGAAGGAGACCTACCGTGCTCCCCATGCCACGCTAAAGCCACAGGCGTAGCTCTGGGGTTTAGGATGATTCCGTAAAAAGCATTCTCACCCTCCGGTTTAACAAAATTGCACCTCCGTTTTATTCTGGGACAGCGAGGCGTCCGTTTTTACCTTCTCCTTGTTCAAGTGGATAGTATGACCATTCTCCTCGCTCAGTTCTATACCAAGACGTTCCTATCAAATCACCCAATAAAAAAAAAGGTTGTTTTGATCATCGTTCCGTCATTCCCTATCTACATGTGTTTCCATCTTTACCGACTCAACATCCTGAATTCACATCCATCATCCTCAAGATTTACCTCCGGTTCCACGACATCCTCATCCTTCCCACAAGGTAAAGATGTTTTCAGCACTTATGCTTGATTCCTTGCCTTGTATCCCTTCGTGATTAGACCACTGCATGCGGGTATTTTTTATTATTATATCATGTTCATGAGCAACCGCACTCCCTAATCTCGCCTTAGATTGACTTTGCAACTTAACTGAGTCTCGCTACGTCCCAACTCTTTTCGGCATGGTGAAAGTGGTTGGGAACGCAGATGTGTCTTCATAGGAAAAGTATCTTTTCCTGGGGATGCCAGCTCGTACTGCGGGAAGATAGAACCTAGCCCTCCTCCAGGTGACGAAGTCTGCTATTAAAACAGGTAGGCCTAATGTATTTTTTCGTCGGCTATAAAAAGACTAAAATTGCCGGACCCGAACCTGCTTAATTTTAGTTTTTATAGCTGACAAAAATATATATTACCTATTTTTATAGCGATTCCCTCCTTTTGAGCTATTATTCCCCTAGAAGCTTGAAAGTTGGCTTCCCAGCCGGGCTTGTACTACTGCGCATGCGCAAGGGTGGGTCGGCTATATAAACTCGGCGCAGTCGTCCGATGGCATCGTTTCTCCTAGGGTGCTCACGTCAACGTGATCGCCTTGAACTTCTCCATCCGCTTCTCATCCGCTGGTCCTCCGGCCCAGCCATCCTCAACCATCCCCAATCTTACATCCGCTCACAGACGCAACAATTCTTCCATGAGAAGAACACATCCTTTTCAGAAGACTCGGTCCACCTTCCTGTCCTTTTTCAAAAGACTAGGTCCTCCGTCCTCCCGGTCCCGTCCTCGTTCCCTTCTTCATCAGCTCATGGCTTGTTGCCTCCCCAAACATTACAATCCCCTGAATTTTACGTTTATACGCACGTTAAAAAAAGGGAGGGGGGATGGACGAGGACACAACTGCACAGCATAGTTCACCATGTCCACCTCCTCTTCATCTGAAGATCCTGTTATCCGAAGTACATCAACCAGAGAAGGGAATGTGTCCTCATCCTAGGAATGTATTTGCCTGGGTTTTTCCAAAAAATTCTACGACGTATCACTTCGATCCTCATCCTCATTCTTCCTCGAACCGCCTCATCCGCGTCCGCAGAATGTCTTCCACGATTTTATCGGTTGAAGCTCCGCTCCCGGCCATCCCATCTGCAGTCCTTGGATCTGCAGGGCGGGGGGCTACTCCGTCCTCCTCTAGGATTAGGATACTTCCACCTCCTAAGGTGACACATCGTCTGTCCGGACGTGTCCTACTCAGCGATCCTTAGCTGTTCGACGGCCACTCGATCCGCCGTCCGCTTCTTTACCGATCGTTCATCCTCTTCACCTTCTGGCCCGACAATCCTCGGACGTACACATCACCATCCGCCTCCGTGCTTACCTTCACCAGCCATCACTGTTCCTCTTAGATCATTGAGCGAGCCTTACACCTAGGATGCCTTCTCTTGCCAAAGACCTGGATCCCCCGGTTGTGGCTCCGCTCCCGGCTGCCTCTGTTCCATCTTCAGGGACGAACAGACAAAGGACCAATGCGTCCTCTTCACACAAGAAATCCGATGATCCTCAAGCCTTGCTGTCCTCGCATTCTCTACCGCCCACTTCCGCAGGTGCTTCCATCCACGAGATAGCCCCTGCTAGGATTCACTCTTCTACTACGGACCGTCTGGATCCCCCAGTTGAAGCCTCACTCTCGACTTCCTCTGCTCCATCTTTAAGAGCGGACAAACAGGACCAATCCATCCTCTCCACACAGTACCACTGGTCCTCAGGGCCAGCTGGCTTCACCATCGTACGCATCACTGCACATTCTCTCTGCGCTGCCTTCTTGGATTGGACCACTTCACCACCTGCTGTCGACTTCCGCCTTCTTTCTCCTCCAGCATTTTATGCTGTTGTTTAACCAAGGCATATGACATCCCTCCGCGCAGTCACCATCTGCGCATCCTACTGCGCAGCCCTACTTTCTCGTTTAAAACACTCCATGCTGTTCACTTCGCTCCCAGGTGTGCGCCGTCCGCTGTGTCCTATCCTATCCTCCGTTGACCGTCCTCATGCCTCGTGCCAAAGGGACGCTGAGGGATGGATTCTCATACCGCACTCCATACTCCGCATCCCCTCCGGTCCCTTCAGTAGCAGATAACGTCGAGATTCCCGAACTTACTTCGGATCAGGATTCGTAGAAGCAGCCTCGTCCGCCGCACAATCCTCTTCTTTCCTAACTATCCGCTCCGATGCATTGTGACACTACAGCCACGTCCTCGATCCCCTGCAGTCAGCCTCCGCCAGTACGGGACCTGCGATCTCTTGTTAATGAACTATCGTGTACCAAGAAACGTTATGCTTGCCTTAAGCTTCAACTTAAAGCCCGGAAGGTTGCTGCCAAGTTGGCCTCCCCCGTGGTCCTCAACTCACTCCTCTTGATTAATACTCACACTCGTCCCGTCCTTCGGTAACAGGACGCTCCGCCACTCAGCGGACCAACGATCCACCTACTCTGTCCCACGTGCATACCTTCATGGACTCATCACTCCAAACTTTTAAACAGAAGACTCCAGTCTCTCATTACACTTCAGCCTGGCTTGCTTTGATTCCTAAGCATCACAAGCCTTCCCTCGACAATACAGGACCTTCGTCCGGCTCGGACGAACCATCCCGTCCTATCCCAACCAACCAACCTCCTCCAGAACGACCATCCGCTTTCTACCTGCCTTATGTTCACAAAGACTCTCCTCCGTGCTGTCAATGATACATACTTCCATGAGCTCGACCTGATAAACCGTCTTTGTCATTCCCTTCGTATGAACTATGCTCTGCTCCGTGTACACAACGCCTGGGTTTCGTCAATTCCTGCATCTCCACCTTAAAGGACCTGCTACTGTGCCCGTTCCCACATTCGACGTCTACGACTTGTCCCGTCCTCTGCCACAATTCGTTCACTGATTCATCCTCGTCCTGCGGACATACTTTCATCACCGTCCCTAGCTGCGCTTTACCAAGCAGCTTCTTCACCAGTACCGTCCCTACCCTTCTGGCCCTTAATTGTTGTAAGCATCCTCAGGAAGCACAAGATACTATCTTGTTGTGACCTTTTCTTTCCAGCTAAACGCGGATGCGCAGTTGGCTCCGCTATTGTACTGTGTTTCAAACACAAAAACAAACACTCAAGTTTGACAGATGGCAACCCAAGCTTGACAAGACAGCTTGGCGTCCGCCCCTCTTGCATCTCAAGCGCTTTTGCACGCAGCCTTCACATCAATACATCCTCAACTACATGCAACCTGGTTTAGATCACGTTTAGCAGTATGTTTGTGATACCATCCGCACATACTACAAACAAGTACACACCCGTTCCGTACGTCCAACTCGCCAATCTCTCCATCCGCTTCCTGGTTACCACTTCCAGATCCTTCATCCAAGACCACAGGCATAGCACTAGTTTCCGTGTCCTTCCCTAAACGACATTCCCATCTGTCTCTTGTTCCTCAGCACAACGATCTTCAGCATGGATTCTGCTTCATCCGCCTCCCATGTGGGGACGATACAATCGTGATCCTCGCCTCTCTGTTAGGACCTTATCCTCACAATTTCAGCTTTGTGAAACAACTAGCATCGTACCCGGCTTTGCCCGGTAATTTGTTTGACCCATGGTTGTTTCCCAGTATTTGCTCAGTGCTGCCTGGTCGTTCACTGCAACAGTCGATTTTTGTTTGTGAACACTCCCCCTTTCAGCCCTCTCCCCTCCTCCTTTTATCCTGTCCTCTCCCTCTTCTCTTGTTTTCCTTCCCTTTCCCCTCTTTGCTATACGTAGTTGAACACGTACCCGGCTCCCGGGTTTGTTTGTTTCTCTTCTAGGTTCAGTTAATGCGTAATCGTATGCTTAATGGTAACAGCTCACTTTGCCCCCCCCCCCCCCCCACTCCCAGTCTTTCGCTGTGGTTTAAGCGATGTGTACCGTGTGAAAAAGAAGTGACCTCATCTAAGACTTGCCCTTGAGATTACCACGTTGTTTAGTTGGAAGGATAATTGGTCGAGAAAATTGTTAGTCGAGGCAAAGATGTTCCAATTTCAACTTCTTTTCAGGGCGACAACGTCCCAGTTTCAACTTCGTGCCAAAGAATTTACAAACTTGCACGTTTTCATTGTTCCCCTTCTGCTATGAGATTTTGGTTTATAATGTAAGATACCTTCAACCTTTTACAAAGTGTCTAGCATTCAACTACCAGCGTCTCTTCTTCCTCTGGAAAATCATTCCTTTCGATCCTCGTCCTACACCAACCAGCTGCCTTCTTGATTCAACTTCGAAACTGTGTTCCACATTTCCAGTTTACCACGGTCCGTCTTGCCGACAGTCAGGGCCGTAGCGAAGGGTACTTGGTTTAGTGACTCTCATTTTGCCAACTCATCTTATGATTTTGCCAACTGGTTTAAAGAATGCCAGTAGTGCTGTCAGTCAAGTAGTTTTGAGGGGGTCCACTAAGCTCAGCTAGGGGGTCTGGGGGCCCCGGAAGCTGAAGCATTTTATGCAATTTAGTGCCTGTTTCTAGCCTACAGTGAACACTGAAGCAACAAACTGTCAAACAAATTTTGGTGATTTTTTTATTCATTTTTTAGGATGGCAGGTTTCGTAAAAATTTTATTGTGACTAAATCATGTTTGTTTTAGATATTTTTTTCCAAATTAAATTAAACTGAGTTCAGTTTAGAATTATATAAAAGAGGCCAGCTGGCCATTGACGATTGAGGGTTGACGTAATTGTATATTTTGGACTTTTAGGTTATAATGAATGACGACGACTCCTGTGTTCAAGCATAGGCAGCAGGTCAGGGGCAGAATTTTTTTTTTAAATGTACTTTAATCTTTTTCTCAGTTGTATCCCAAACAACTATAGGCCTAGAGGTATCATTGTAAAAAAAACTTTCACATCTTAAAACAAAAACATGCTCCAGTTTTTAAATAATGGAGCGTCGAAAGACGAAAGAAATGGCGAAACTTTTTACCTCAGTTTTGTCCAAAACAACTTGAGGTATTATTGGAGAAGAGCTTCCACATTTGAAATCAACATGCTCCAATTTAATTTTTTTCCATTGATCTTGGGGACCGGTCATAATTTATGGCCGTGGGGGTGGGGTGGGAAATGAAAATGGAGTGACCACTAAGACCTGAAAGAAAACTTGATTCCCCCCACCCTAAGGTCCAAGAATGATGTGACTACCCGCAAAAAAATACTTTACACATGAGGGGTCTGGGGGGCGCCATTTTTTAGTCCAAAAATAACTTTTTTCCAGTTGGTCAGTGTGTTTTTGACCTCCCCTTGAGGCTCAGTGATAAATAATTACCGGTCCCGTAAGGTAATTTTTGCCCTCATTTCGTGGCCTTTGGGTCACTTTTGTCCTTTAATATGGGATCTTTTGAACTCTTATCGTCAAATTTTGGACCTTCGAAATTAACAAGTTAAAATTTTTAACAATTTTCATTTGAAAAATGTAGTTGTTTCTGCATTAATACAAATTCAAATTTAGTGGCGATAGGTTAACAAAAAAAAAGGACAACAGAAAATCTAACAAGCTAATTCAATTTTGCCAACTGTACCCGATTTTCATGAAGTACAGCTTTAGTTCACGTTTACTGTTTTAACTAAAACCAAGGCACTGATGGACTAGCAGACGAACTAGTAAATCAAATAACTCTGCATTAATTTTTTAGAGTTATTTGATATCACAACTTTAGACGGCGATCACAACTTTAGACGGCGATAACTTGGCAGAAGTCCTTACGCAGAGTTTATTTTATGCAGAGTTTGTTGATATTCTGTTTTACCTAAGAAACGTTTTAAACCCTGGCAGTGATGTTGTCTTTTGGTATATTAATATGCCAGTAGTTTTCTACCCTCCTAAAATACCAGTTATGAGTTGCTCCACGCTAAAACCCCTTCAGAGCGGCACTGTCTAATAGAAAAAGAACTATAGGAAGTAAAATAGCATCTCCGTTTTTAGTTTTGCCAACTGTGTACGATTTTCGCGAAGTTAATTGTTATCACGACTTCAAACTCGGTGGGGATACAGTTTTGTCCATTTTTTGTTTTTATTTTCTACATTATCTGTGATACGTATAAGTTATGGTGGTGACATAGCAAACAAAACGGCCAAGTCAATTTTCAATTTCGCCAACTACGCAAATTTTCGCGGAGCTTCTTTTCCCCCTCTCCTTCAGCCTAGCTATGCAGGGAAGCAACCAGAAATGATCAGGGGCAGCGTTTCAGTCAACTCCCAAGCTACACAGAAGTGTTGCGAAAACTGATGGAAAAAAAATGTATTGTAAACTTTACTTTCAAACTGACGAAATGATGATAATAATTAACCAGTACTCGTGGAAACTGGAATTTGCAGTGAAAATTTGTCCGGTTTTGCCAACTCGACAACTCTAATTTGCCAACTGTATGTGTTTCTTGGATGGTGGGGGGGGGGGGAGCTCCCCCCCAGTCGCTTCGTCCCTGCGGACAGTGTCCGCTCCTCACATCTTCTGTGAATTTGCCGCATCATGCGCTCGCCATGCACATTCTCACTTTCCACATCCGGACGGTATCCACTCTTCACGTCTTCTGATCATAAGGACACTCATCATCCACTTGCCCACTTCACACACTTTCTAGAATCCGTCACGGACGGTGCGGCTCCTCAAGTTTCCTAAAGAACTTACGACGACACACGTCATCCGCCTGTCTGCTTCACACTTGTAAGCACCATCGTTCTCAACAAGGTAGGCGATTTCGGAACTTATCCGATTTCCTATCTTTACATTTTACCGCACTGCCCAACCTCACTAAAGGATTTTTTCCTTCCGAAACAACGGATCACTCCTCGGTCCGCATATTGTTTCGGCTATCAGTGAAATTGGTTCAGGACTCAGGGTTGTCTTCGCTAGGGACTAGTTCCCGGGGATGCCGGCTTGTACGAGAGGGGACAGCGAACCTAGCCCTCCTCCGGGTTACAAAGTCCACTATAAAAATAGGTAATGGATATTTTTTCGGCTATAAAAAGACTAAAATTGCAGGGCCTGCACCTGCTTAATTTTGGTTTTTATTGGCTAACCGAAAATATACATTACCTTAACTCCCACCCAGGCCTCCCCTCCATTGGCTAGGTTCTGGGTGCAGGGAAATAATGCCATCGGATGGCTGCGCCGAGTTTATATAGCCAGCCCATCCTTGCGCATGCGCATGAACAAGCCCGGCTGGGAAGCCAACTTTCAAGCGTCTAGGGGAACAATAGCTCAAAAGGAGGGAATCGCTATAAAAATATGTAAAGTATATTTTTGGTTAGGCAATAAAAACTAAAATTAAGCAGGTGCAGGCCCTGCAATTTTAGTCTTTTTATTGCCTAACCGAAAATACACATTGCCTTAAAGGCCTCTACCCACATGAATGTATACGTTTATGCTTATGTTTATGTTTACGTACTGTGCGTAGGCAATCATTCCCACGTCAGCGTTGATCCTAGCGTCGACCAGACAATTTCAGCCAATAGCGTAGCACATGGTCCAGGAACAAACGAGCCAACACAACTTTCATCTTAGCAACTTTCATCTTAGCTAATTTATACTTCTGTTTCTCCTTTAAATCACTAAAATAACTAGGTAACAAATGGAGAAATACGAAACTCAGTAAAGATAAACAGTAAGAATTACTAACTCCATATTTTGTTTAAAATTCCCAACATTTCTAACAAAGTATCAGTATTTCAAAGTATCAGTGTTTAAAAAACAAGTATCTAGTATGAAAAACTGAAAGATTTACATTACTAAATTTTTTTATGTGTATAATGCAGTCAGCAAAACTGGTTTTATAAAAATGTTTCCAACAGCACTTTACAAGGCCAGAAAATGCTGGAAAATAGCAAAAATGCATCAGCTTCCAGGCTCTTATTCGGTTCTTCCTCCACAGCATTCGGCTAAATGCCTATTGTTGCCCCATCTGTACAAAACCCTAGTTATGCCATTTCAGGGTACACTTTTAACTTCAGGATTAAACTTTCTGTTAAGTTATTCTATTAATTTACTCTAGTTTTTGTTTAGTTAAACTTTAAGTGACAAGTCCTGAGTCATTACATTTAAACTCATTCACTCTTAAATTCCAGAAATAACTAGGATTGTTTACATCCTACCTACATTATTTAATTTCCTTCTCCACACTTACATAACAAAATAAATAGCATTAGGAAAAATTATTCCACTGGTAGTATATTTGGATTTGAATGACTAAGCCTAGCCTAGTTTTCTCTGGTTTAAACTTGTTACTCTGAATCCAAAGAAACCTTATTCCCAAAAGTAGCCTACTGCATTTAAATAATTGCAACATGGAACGTAGGCATGTCTCTCCCTTTTCCTGTTACTGAGTTTAATTTATTGACTAGCCTTTTCTTTCAATAATTTAATTATTTAACTCTAAAAATAATTCTTTTTCCCAAAATACATAAAACTGATAACGAGCATTTAAACCACAAATTTAATTTTACCCTTTTTTAATGAATTTCTGCTTCCATAAGCTAAGAGAATTTCCTAGTTGTCTACACAATTGTACAAAAACTAATACACGTTATAAATAATAAATAAATAAATAAAAAAAAAAACGTTTGGCCCAGCCCCAAATTTGATGATCTTCTGTTAACAAATTTGAGTTTCCTCTATTGTTTCCCAAAAAGACTGCAGTATGGTGAAACTAGGTAAACACCTTCAGTCAATGATTCCTTGAAGTATTTATGTACGATAATAGCACAGCCTTATTTACTCATGCTACCGTGAAAACATTACAGTTGGAGGACGAAAACCACTGACAAATGAAGTGAATTGTCATCTCATTTCCTCCCTATTTGGCTATTCATTGTTACGGCCAACAACCGCAAAATCTGTTACTCACACCACGACGAAACCAAGCTTGTTTTATGGAACATCCTTCGACATCAACGCCCGGACTTCTCAGCTGAGCGACGGACGAAAATTAACAAGCATAGTCGAAGCTCACAAGATCTACATTAAACTAGTTGACTTACTTTTACATTGTTGTTTGCCGAAAGAGAAAATAATAAATTCGCCATGCCCGTTGAAGATAATTCCAAAAGTAAAGCAACGCAGCGCAGCATTTGTTTGCTGTCTACTTGAAAAACCAAGGGGGGAATACCACGTGACGCACAGCCGATGCTTGTAGAGATGCACAGATGTTGACATCGGAAATCGGCCTTTTTAGGCCACATCAGAGCATCGGCATCGGACAGCAGATGTTAAAACATCGAAAATCCACAATATTATGAAATCATTTTGTGACAGATTCACCTATAATTAGTTTCTGGCCTTAATTTCTGACTTCTAAATGTTCGACGTCCAGATATTTAAAATTGTATTTTTTAAATCCGCTTAATTATTTTTGATTCCATGAAAAATGTAACTTAACAAAGTTACATTTTTCATGGAACAAAGGTAACACGCCACGAACAAGACCAACTCAATAGACCTTAAATTTTGCCCTTGGTGGCGGCCCACACTGGACGTTTGCTGGAGGTGAAACGTGGCATTTTTATGCCACTGTTTCTCACGTTACACTCTAATTAAAATTAGGACAGGCACCCTAATTATTATGTTTCAAAAGTAAATGTGTATAATTTTTTATCACTGTTGTGCTCTGCCTTGTAAAATAAAACTAGTAGGTATAAGATCTTTCAATTTATATGTCTTGTGTTTCTGGTAGTTCAAACATTCCTGAACATAATGTGTGTTTCCTTGTTAGTGTTTTCCCTACGTTGCATTTAAAATAAGTGAAAATTGGTTCTTCTGCCTTGACGTACCTTTTTACCTACTCAACTAATATATTCTATGGACTAGCCTGTAAATCCTTTTGTGCACTTTGTTGACTGGTTTCTGTCGACATTGGGAGAGCTGTTTGTTACTGCATTCTCAGTGCTTTCGTCCTTTCGTGTATTAAATTCCAATTAACCATGCTGTTCTTGTTTATGCGTGATGACCTTGAGAGTATGTTCAATGAAAGGTTATTCTGTATAATAGGTGTATTCGTGGCTGACTCTCTTGTAATATCAATGTGCTTATCAAATTTTGCATCCGATATGTGGAATACTTAACTGTGTTAATTAACTTTTCTTCACCATATCGTCTAGTTGATACCGTACTGAGGAAGTTTTCTTTGAATTACCATTTTGCTGCATCAACACAGCTGCAACCAAGTAGATTTGTTTTCATTCTTCAGATCCCAATTTATGAAAAAAGTTCCCTCTTTGAATTATTTAGAATGTATCTACCCCCTTTAGGGTATGTTAGGATTCTTTTTTGCATCGATTTTTGTTTAAGGAATGAGCAGAATGTCTGTCTGCGGCCTGTTGAGCTCTATTTGAAGAATACTGATTCAATGTTTGACGACGAAGCAACAATCTTGGTGCCAATTCCATAGACCTAGTATTTTTTTGTCCAAGTTTTCTTTTATTTGCAAGTTACTGTTTTATTTTTTTATTCCCTACTACGCACGAATTAATGACACTAAAGATTTAGTGTTCTATAATTATCTGTATACTTGCGTCTAAACTTCAGCACCAAAACTGTTTGCAGAATCATATCTAATGATTTTATGGTGAAAAGCTCTTTTAAATTCTTTTTACATGTTCGAACTGTAATTTAAACTATATGCCAGGTTGAGGCATTCCTGGTAATTAGCTTAAGTCGCGTTATGACTCTTCATACTGTCAACTTGTCGGTAGTCATATGAGGAAAATAAAGTATGTGTACACGCTTGCTATTTCTATTTCTTATGTATATGGTGTACTCTAAAATATGATTGCATAAACTTGGAAAGCTAGGAGTATGTACGGGAGTATGTACGCAGTGCAAATGTATGGATTTTTTTGGCACAGTATTCTAACGGTACTACTTTCCGTACCAATTTTGGCGACAAACCACTGACTCATCTTGGAGAAACGTCTGACGTGTGCAAACATTTTGTTTCCATTGTTTTCCTCAAACCCGCCTAAGATTTTTCATTGTTACCATAAAAAAGTAACTTGCATTTTCCAACCTTTTCTATTTGGATTTCCAACCTTTTGGATTTGGTCAATGGATTAGATATTCCCGTGTAACAGCTATTTAGCTATTCTTAGCTTGTTTCACGAGTGCGAACAAACTCAACTTAAATCACACTGTCGCTTCACATAATGCGCTAAAACGGCTCCAGTAAGTAACTACTGAAAACGTATTGTGGTTTACTTCCTCTCTAATGTCATTGTTCCCAAATGGATGTGCATTAAAATATAAAGCTGTAAAGCATTTGGGCACGGAATATTGCAAGACACACTGCACTCAACAGTTGGCTGCTGTGAATTGAAGTAATTATTCATCATCAGCACCATCATGACGATGCTTAAATTAATAGGACGGTTAAGGCAGATCAACACCAAACTTCAAACGTGCTACAGTGGTAATACACGTTAAAAATACACATGGGATATTCAGGTATGTATGAACTACAAGAATTTTTTGTATTGGTTTTATAATGTTTTTGCGCCTCTTTTGGACTTGGTTTCTAAAAATTTAAATAAACTCATTACTGGTAAATGATTAAACCAAGAACATTTAACGAAAATTATTCATGTTCGTACTCCAGCTTTTATGATTGCAAATTATCTAAGTACCTTTTTATTAATGTAGAGTTAACATTAATAGAAATATTAAAATTACATAGCCGTTACGGAACTTCATTTCTTTAGGTTAATTTTGTCGTTAATTGTAGAGCTTTTGTTTGGTTGAAAAAACTTGGAATTAACTACAATCAGCATTCTAAGTGATTTAGTGATCCTTGATTCAGCCTTTTTTTTTTAAATGTACTAGTTGCTTTTTTCTGTTAATGGTATTTATTCTCATCTTGCCGCAAGAATTGTACATTGGGCTAGTTTATTTTAGAGTTGAGAAAACGGGGACTTATAAAATTTACGATAACCTACCAACATGAGCCAAACAAAAGTCTTAACTTGCTAAGGTTAGTGTTGGTACTCGGTTTGTCTGTATGGAATGTTTCTAATGGCATTTCTTCAACTTTATTTGTATTTAATTCCATGATAGTTCAACTTGCCCCTTAACTGCATTTTTACGTATAATCTGGTTGCTACTTCTCAGTTCCTTCCATAAATATAAGAAGTAAATTATTGCACTCTTGAACATTTGTTTTTATCTGTTCTGCAGCAAGCTACCATCCTACGTGAAGACTTGCCTGGTTTTATCTTTGAATCGAACCGAGGTACTAAACATTCCTTTACTGCTGAAACCAACTTGGGCCCTGAATTTGCTGCTGGATGGACTGGCAAACGTGGAAAACGCTTTCGCTCAAAAATAGAAGCCATGAAGCAAAAGGTATTCTACCACCCCTGGCTAAATAGCTGTGTGCTTTAGTGTGTTTAGTTAGCGCTTTTGTACTTGAATTTTTCTTGTTGTTTAGGTGAAGAATGAAGCAAAGGAGATTTACGAGCAGCATTTTAAAGCAGCCCAAGCTCAACCTCGTGGTGTGGTTGCTAAGCTATGCAATATAGTTGCCCAGATAGAGCGAGCTTGCCAGAAGCAAGTAAATAATAAAGAGGTTCGTATATTCCAGAATAAATTGATAAGTTTTGTTTTATGCAATAGTTATGGTCATACTTTTGCAACAATGGGTCAGTTTAAGTGATTTATTCTTCCCAATTAAATTTTTGCATTATTATCTGCGTTAAGATGAAAATTTCTGACAAGAGCTTAAAATCCTTGCTTCTATCACACCAACGGACCCAATGATAGCCGGATCCCCCTATTACACCAACACATCAAGTGATAGCCGCCTTCAACAACGCTCGTAAGTTTGGAGCAAAATCGTACGAACGACCTGTGGCTCTTGTCCATAATTTTGTATGGCTACCAATATTTCCCCATTACCCTGAGCTTGCGGATTCTCCACGGTTTCTCCATGGAACTTCGCCTTTGCTCCGACCCGGAACTTAATATCGAAAATTGAAGCCCTCATGAAGAAAAGTGCAGTCAGAAGTTTTGCGGAACTGGACCAAGCCAGGCTTCTACAGCCCCATCTTCCTTGTCCCAAAGAAGACTGCCGAGAATCGACTCGTCTTCAACCTGAAGATCCTGAACAACGTTCATCAGTAACTCAGCTTCAAAATGGAGACTTTGGACACCAACAGGAATTCAGTCCAGCAGGGAAATTTATATTATCAATCGACCTGGAGGACACATCTCCATATCCTTCTCTACCTGGATGTCTTTCACCTGTTCAGATTCGTCCTCAATGAGAAAGTGTATCACTTCAAAGTTCTTCTCTTCAGGCTGATAATGGCTCCAAGGATCTTTACCTCGATCATCAAGCCGATTTTTGTGACTCTTCCTTCCAGAGGCATCAGGCACACACCTATTTAGACGACTGGCTTCTCCGGAACAAAGCTCCAGGATGATCCTATCCGACCTTCAGGCCACGGCAGACCTCTTGTTAAATCTAGGCTACAGAATCAACATGAAAAAGTTACGCCTAGAGCCCATTAAATCCTTCATCTTACTTAAGACACTCTTCGACCTGGAGAATCTCACCATTCTTCCCTTGCCAGAAAGGATTGATGGATGACTCGAATTGCTCGGCCTTCAGAACTTTTCGATTAGGTCTCTGTGCAAAGTCATTGGCCTCCTCAATGCTGCGACGAACCTCTTTCTCTACTACAGAACATGAATACGCCCCCTGCATTGGTACCGGAATGCATACTAGACTCTAGGACCCAACCCGTATTAAACCAGGATTTGGATGTCTTAGTTTTCCAACAGCAGAAGCCCTGTGGTGGTGCTACCCCACAAACACTCTTTCAGGAGTCCCCATCCAGGAAGAGGAGGGCTCAGAGATTCTTGTCACTGAATGCCTTAACCTGCCCATACCAACACCTCAATTGCGCTGGATTGTGGAATCTAGGAATGCAATCCTCACGTTAATATCTTGGCGCTTCATGCTATCTACCTTGTCATACATCACTCCCAAGACCATCTGAGAGGAGGGATGATTCAATTGCACAGCGACAACACCGCTGATGTTGCCGACATGAACAAAGGAAGAGGCACCCACCCTAGGAAACTTCACTTACAAGCAGACCAGTTCTTCTTGTAGGTTATCCTGATGGGCATTCCGGGGAACAGGAATGTGCCAGCAGACCTGCCGTCAAGACAGGATAAATTATCACAACAGACTGGACTCTGTGTGCAGAAAGATTTTTGCCGTGTGGGGCACTCCGATGCTCGACTTCTTCCCCACAAGCTTCAGTCACCGGTGTCCGAATTACAGGAGTTCCTTCCCGGACTTTCAAGCATGGGCAACAGATGCTCTGTCGGCCCTGTGAACCCACATGAGCCTGGAGTAGACTGCAAATAGCTCCTGATAGACTACTTATGGAGGAAAAGCTGCTCAAACGATCTCCTGCTTGTACCAAGGACTAGAAAGCAGTGAGTCTAAATTGGTGGTGTTTGTGTTAAAATTGTTTCTGCTGTAAAAAGTAAGATTCTTCCAAATTGTTTTGTTAACCACTGTAATCGCCGCTTGCCGGTATAACATACTATACCTGTCAATTTTTGCATTTATGCTTTCTTGCCTTGAGGATTTAAGTTGCGTCGATCCGGCCAGCTTGCTAACCCAATAGCGCATGTGCAGCCCTCCTTATAAAAGAGCGTGCTCGAAAGCATTGGCAACTTTTGTTCTCAAGGCGATCTGCCACAGTTGCCGCTGCCTTCTCTCCGTTCCCGCTTTGCATTCACATTCGTTCCACGAATGCCTTCTCATCTCCATGCTTACTTTGGATTCCTCACCATGCGGCACCACTCTCTTGATGTCTTCACTACTGTTCCTGAGCTTCAACGCCTGCGGCATTCACATTCGTCCAATGGCGGCATTCCCCCTACCGATCTTCATTGCAGCTGCGCTTCAAGCAACAGCGGTATTCCCATTCGTCCAGTGACAGCATTCGTTCAACTGGTCTTCATTGCAGCCACCCATCTAGCAACAACGGCATTTGCATTTTTTCCAATGGCGGCATTCGTCCAACTAGTCTTTATTGCAGCCACCTATCAAGCAACAACAGCATTCGCATTCGTCCAATGGCGGCATTCGTTCAGTTGGCCTTCTTTGCAGCTGTCCATCACGCAACAGCGTCATTCGCATTCGGCTGACGACCTGCAAACAACCTTGGCATTCGTCCATCTGACTTGCATTGCAATAGTCCACCAAGCTTCAATGGCATTCACATTCACACTCGTCTGATGGCCTCTAAGCAACCACGGCATTCGTCCAACTGATCTCCATGATGACAGCCCACCAGGCTCCAGCGGCATTCACATTCTTCTGCCAGCTGTTCTCTTCGTGGCGTCTCGCCTCATGGGTCGGCAGCATTCGCGTTCGTCTAAGCATCCGACCTTCAAGCATTCTTTGCAATGAATTGGAGCTGCGTCATTCGCATTAGTCTACTTACTGGTCTTTCTATAGGCCGACAGTCACCGTCAATTCCTGCAAGGAACCTTGGCATTCGCATTCGTTCAGCTGACCAATCTTCACATCAGCATTCGCATTTATATTCGTCTGCCAGCTGTTCTCTTCATTGCAACTCACCACCTGGGTCTCCAGCATTCGCACTCGTCTGTACTACTGTGCTGTCATAATTGCACTGACCTTCAAGGTACCGTGGCATTTGTTCTGCGGCTCTTCATAGCAACCATCCTCCATGGATCTGCGACAATCGAACTCAAATTCGTCCATCAACAGACCTTCATAGCAACTAACCTCCAAGCTCGTTGGCCTGCTGTCCACTTCATTGCAACTCAGCGGCATTCGCATTCATCTACTCCTCGTCTCAATCGCTGTAAACCTGCGTACTGAGTGAACACTCAAGACGCACACTGTTGCCAACGCGAACGCTCGTCTCATCCGTGGCCAAAATAACCATGTTTGAGTGAAGACGCTCAACGCTTTCATCACCTCAGCTCGCCTCGATTGTGGTATGAAAACCACGTGAAAAACCAGTGAAATCTTCCAAAAGGGACTGCATTTTCTTTCTCCCCCTCCCTCCCCTCGCCTCCACCTGAACTGACCCCCTTGGATCAAGCCAAGAATCAAGCCGACTAGTGTTGCTAACACAACTGTTCGTCTTAATTGTGGCTCAAAACCCACGCTTTAGGTGCAGTTTTCAAGATGCATGGCGCCTTCAACTCTCCTGCAAGTCTCTTGGAACAAGGCCCCAAGTCTCAAAGATGGAAGACAGCCGAATGGTCTCAAGTTTGGAGTGCAGTTTCAAGATAAGTGACGTCCTTTCATTCTCCCCCCTCGTTTCGCCTGGAACTTAGCCCCAAGCATCAAGCCGAGGATCAAGCCGAATGGTGTTGCTAACACCACTGTTCGTTTCAATCGTGGCTTAAAACCCACGCTTTGAGGGCAGTTTTCAAGACGGATGGTGTCTTCGACTCTCCTGCTTGTCTCTTGAAATCAGGCCCCAAGTCACAAGCACAGAAGACAGTGGAATGGTGCTACTAACACCACTACTCGTCTCATCCACCCACGTTTGGAATGCCGTTCAAGACCAATGACGCTTTTCAATTCTTCTCCTCGTCTCGACTGGAACTTGGCCCCAAGCATCATGCCAAGAAACAAGCCGAATGGTGTTACTAACACCACTGTTTATCTCAATTGTGGCTTAAAACCCATGGCGTGACTGCACTTTTCAAGACGCATGATGTCTTCAACACTCCTACTAGTCCCTTGGAATCGGGCCCAAGTCTCCATTACAGAAGACTGTCAAATAGTGTTGCTAACACCATTACTCGTCTCATTCGTGGCTTAAAACCCACGGCTGAAGTGCAGTTTCAAGAAGGATGATGCTTCGCAAGCCAAAAATCAAGCCAAATGGTGTTGCTAACACCACTGTTTGAAACCCACGTTTCGAGGGTGGTTCTCAAGACGAATGATGCTTTCAACTCTCCCACAAGTCCCGGTTGGAATTTGAACCCAAGTCCTGAGTGAAAAATCATGCTGAAGAGTGTGGCGAACACCACTGCTCTTTTCATTTGTGGCTTAAAACTCAGTTTTGAATACAGTTTTCAAGACAGACGGTGCTTTCAACTCTCGGACTCGTCTCGTTTGCAAATTGGACCCCATGAATCATGTTAAGATTGAAGCCGGATGGTGTTGCTAACACCGTTACTCGTCTCACTCGTGGCTTAAAACCCACTTTTCGAGTGCTGTTTTCAAGACAGATGGCATTATCAACTCTCGAGCTTATTCTGATTGGAACTGAACCCCATACCTCGAGTGAAGAGTCAAGCTGAAGAATGCCACTAACACCAATTTCTGTCTCATTCCAGGCTTTAAACCCAAGTTTCATAGACAGTATCCAGATGGATGGTGCATTCAACTATCTTGCTCGTTTTGATTGGACCTTGGCCCCAAGTATCGAAGGAAGATAAAGTCAGCATGTTGTTACTAACCCCACCATTGTCTCACTCGTGGCTTAAAACCCACGCTTTGAATGATGTTTGCAAGTCAAACAACGTTTTCAACTCTCCCGCTCAATTAGAATATGCCCCGTGAATCGAGCGAACCACCAAACCAACTGCTGTTGCCAACTCCACCATCGTCTCATTCAGGACTAAAGCCCACATCTCAAGGAAGTTCCAAGACAACGCGGCTAAGCTGCAGCGCGTCTGATGCAGCCTGTTATCCATCACCTGTCTCTCGTGCATTCGTCTTTCGTCCCTAACACCGGCTGCGTCATTCACTGATCAGACATTCGTCTACGTGAGCACTCGACACTCAAGCATTTCTAATTTGAACTCTCGTTCCTGAAACCTGCATCCTCAACTGTTGTGCATTCATCGAACCGAGCAATCTTCATCCAAGCCATTCGTTACTCAAGCTCCCATTCCTGAGTTTGGCTGCGTCACCTGTTGAGAGCACTCATCATTCCAGCAAGTGTCACTCGAATTCTTGCTCCTGCAACCAGTGGCCTCTTCTGCCTGTCACGAACTCATCTGGCCGAGCATTTCTCATTCAAGCATTCACTGCTCATCCACCTATTCAACGACTCATTTTGATCATGGCTACGTACCACGCATCGGATACAAAACCAACAAGATGATGACCATCACTTCCATTCCAAGTCTCACAACCAACCCGACAATCTGAAAGGGGAGCAGTTCTAACAACAGTTTGCAATCAGTTTCCAGCTGAAATTGGATCGACACTTAAAAAGAACATATCGCTCACCCCACCTCATGGCCGAACCCAGCCTTTCCGGGAAGGAGCATCAACAGCACAACCAACTCAAGTCCAGTCAGTCACTTAGCAGCAGACCCACCGGTCAAACCAAGGTTTCGACTAACATCAGTGTCACGACAAGGACAAATTCCAAGCATAATCAATGCCAGCGAACCAATCCAAACTGGCGCACCTTGGAATGTGCAAAAGACGGAATTCTCCTCAAATCCAAAACCTCAGCATTGGAGCGAACAACACCCATACTTACGGCAACACAGCGCCTACAACCCACGAATCCAGTACTCACCTTAACGATCTGTTAATCCCGTTAGGCGACCTCGTTTTGAACCTGCCTGAACATCAACCTCCCCATAAATGAACCCATGTGGAAATCAAGGCAGCCAATTCATCGTCGCATGGAACACCATAACAACAGTTTCACCTCAACAGCCTTCAATGGCTTTAACCCCTGACAATGCAGACTTTGAACAAAAAAAAAACAAAAAAACAACACATGCATGTTTTCTATCACGAACACAGCATCATGTGAAAACCAGCTCTGACCAACCAGGGCATGGTCCCACCGAGGAAGAAATCTTTCAAATGACACTGGCCATCTATCCTAGGACACTGGAAAATCCATGAACAGACGCAAGGAACAACTACTCCTCAGCGGAAAGGAAGAACCCTCTGCCCATCACGTTCAGCACAGTAAGGCGGAAACCATGGAAGCCGTCATCAAGTCGCTGAATGCTTTCCTCAGCCGGCAACGATGAAGTCCCTTTCCAACACAATCAACAAGCCACATCCACTGTTTAACAATCAAGCCACCAACCATCATGAAGTCACCAACATCAATCAAGTCACCAACCAATCATCAGTGAAACCAAACAGGAAATCAACCAAGGGATCAGTCCACATCATGGAATTAATTGCTGACTCATGAAGGAACCCTAACTTCATCAGCCTACAACCACCAAGGGAAAATTGTTTCATCACTTTCTCATTAAGTTAGACGGAAATATTCACCTGTTTCCCAAACTGAGTAAAAAAAAAAACCAAAACGCTCACGGAATCTGAGATTCTAAATGGGAAACACCATTTTGCAACCATAGGGAACTCGTTCAGAACGTGTCCGCCACCAATTCGGACGAGGTCGATTGTCAATGCCAAAATTGACAGGTATTTTATTTTTCCAAGCAACAAGAAACATAAATTTGCCGGCCCCCATGAAGGCCGGCTGAAATTTCTTTTGCAAAGGAAAAATACTATATCAAACCCACCCTACCTTCCTTCTTGAGTCACCTTGACAGATCGAGAGAGAACAAAAGATGCCAATGCTTTCGAGCAAGCTCTTTTATAAGGAGGGCTGCGCATGCGCAGTTGGGTATGCAAGCTGGCCGGATCGGCACAACTTAAATCCTCAAGGCAAGAGAGCATAAATGCAAAAATTGACAGGTATAGTATTTTTCTTTTGCAAAAGAAACGGCTTTCAGCTGGCCTTCATGTGGGCCGGCAAATTTGCGTTTCTATTGATGGAAAATACGATAACCTGTTAATTTTTGCATAAGTTCCTCGAACGTTGCTGTTTCCCTGGAGGTTTTTCGGTGCTGCGTAGCCGCCGGCGTTGTATCCCAACAACGCATCTGTTCTGCGCAGCTCCTCTCTATATAAAGCGTCGCGGCGCATTTTCGCTTCTCATAGATTTTCCTCCAGAGCGTGTCCTTGCTGGACTGTTTCTCGATATTCGTCTCGAAGATCTGTAGGTCGCACCGAAGAAGAAGATTGTCCGCCATGCCCGCCGAGGTCTCGGGAGAGTTCGTCCCATCCCACGAATGCTATGGTTTCTGCGGTACTGCTCCCGCTACCGAATGCGAATGTAAATGATGCAACCTCACCACTACATGCTGAGCAGCATTCACCTGCTTCCGGTCCACAACTATCAAATTTCGAGACTGACTTTCAATAAGCACGCACCGCCAGCCTACGCCTGAAGGAGATGCTCAAACAGTTGAAACTACAAGCGCCGCATTCTCCCAATCAGCCCTTGGACCTGTCATCACACTCTTCGAGACAGCCATTGGTTTCCCACTCCGAAGTACACCGCCTTATGGACCATGCGAATGCAGAATTTAGACATCGCCCCGCCATGCCGCCACCACCCATCTCAAATTCGACTAAGTTCAAGAGAACGGCCAAATGAGTAACGTCAACGTCTTTTTCCAGCTGCAAATTGCCAAAGAAGGCCAACTATCTCTCCCGTCATCCATCGATCACCACGGGTCCCATACCCGATGTTCACGACCCGGACGAATCAACCGTCGATACGGCGTCGCTGCTTAACAGAAGAATGGCCACTGCGAATGCAAACCTGACCAACACCCCAACGACCACTGAACACACAATGAACCCGAATGCAAATGTGCCGGGCAATTCATAAGGACGACACATTCGATTTCCTGAAACAAATTGTGACGACCAGTCCAACATACCCCTAACGAAGTTAATAAAGACAGCTGAAGACATCTTACCTGACTGCTTTCTCTATAAGCTCTCGAAATGTCCCCGTCATCAATCGCGACCTGACCACCAGATTCGGCAGCACCTCCTCGGTCAATCAACAACGCTACTAACATGCTTGCTGCACAATGGCAGCGCCATTCTGGGTCGCGGCGACCCCCTCGAACTCAATAAAAACTTACCTCCACCACGACCAGGCCGTGAAACATCATTCTTCCGCACCTCAGGCGAAGGTGCAATCGCTCCAAAGAACTTTGACACGTACCCTGAATCAGAATTCCTGACAGCTGAAGTAAATATGGACTTCGGAACTGCCCTCTTCCTCCCCAGAAAGGCTAAAGTTCCCATGTCCATCTTGATGGACTTTGACAAATGCATCTGATTAGGCCTCAGAGCAGCATCCCAAGCGGATGCTGTCCTCTACACAGCAGTAAAAGCAATTTACGAAAAACTCGACAGACCCATCCCAATCGGACATAAAAGACTTATCAAATTTGATTCCCCAACTATTCCAGAAGACGGGATTCGCAATGTATCACGCCCTCAACTGGTGCACCCGGGCGCTCTTCAACAACACACTCTTATTACGGGACATTGCTTTGGTCCACTGCGTCCAATCTGAACGATTAAACCAATTTCAAGCAAGACCTCTTTTCTAAAACAACGGTCCTTTTCAGGGCCACCAAATCTCACAAAAGAGATCACAATTCCTGTTAACCTATTTTCCGAATAAAGTGCGAAGTTGGTGACATTTTTTGGGGAAACAGCCAGCTCGTAACCCTAGGATCCCCGCCACCGAGCTTTGACGAGGTCTTCACTATTAATGCAAAAATTAACAGGTTATCGTATTTTCCAGCAATAGAAAGTTAATTTTGCCGGTTCCCAGTCAGGCCGGCTAAAAATTGTTTCTATTCCCTGGGAAAATACATAACCATACCCATCTACCTCCCCTCTTGAGTCACCACTTGACAGATTGAGAGGCAGTCGAGAGGCATTCGAGATGAGGAGCGAATGCGCCGCAGCGCTTTATATAGAGCGAAGCTGTGCAGAACGGATGCATGGTTGGGTTACGACGCCAGCGGTTATGCAGCACCGAAAGACCTCCAGGGAAACGGCAACGTTCAAGGAACTTATGCAAAAATTTACAGGTCTATGTATTTTCCTAGAAACAATTTTTAGCTGGCCTGGCTGGGGGCCGTCAAAAGTAACTTTTTTTACTATCATAAAATACTTACCATCATTGGAATCCATCATCCTCCCCGCTTTCGCAGAATCCGTTAATTTCAGACTGGAGCATGGCTAAAACAAAGTGAGCAGGCAAGCGCTATATCAGTATGATATAAGGCGTAACGCCAGCGTTCCTAGTGGAGAGTGAGTTAAACTCTCCGTAATAAGGATTGAAATGGTAAACAGGAGTTTCAGTTTAATTCTGAGCAATTAAAAGAGCAAATTGAAACGATTTAGTGCTTAATGAAGGGGTACAGTAAGTATTTTAGGATTGTAAAAACTGATTTTAATTGGAGTTAAAAAAAAATTGTTTTCCTTTCCTTTCTAGGCGTGGCTTGAAAAAATTGATACTTTACTTCCTACCTTACTTTTTAGATTGAAAACGAATGGAAGGAAATTCTCTGGGGTGCCTTAGAAGAATTAACACAGTTATTGAAAGATGAAAGGACTGTTTCTGCCTATGAAATGCATAGTAGTGGCCTTGTCCAAGCATTGCTGAAACTTTTATCCCATAATGTAAGTTGATGCAGTTGTTAGCTTCATTAGTCCGGGGCCGAGTGGTATCCCGTGGAATTTTCGTGGGAGAAACTTACCACCTATGACAAAGTGTGAATATGGCAACAGGCTTTCAAAAAATAGTTGGTGTCAACCCCCCCCCCCATTTTTAGCATGGGGTTGGGGGTAGGTGATTATTAATAAAGTACAATATTTGACCTTCGACCTTATTTGACCCAAAGAAAGGTCAAAAAGGTAAAAAATTACAAATTTCTCCACGAATTTGATTAAATTAATACATTTTTGTGGTATCTTGTCATGTTTGGTATCAAACGAATGGTGTCGGTCCGCAGACTATTAATTAATCATAATATTTGACCTTTGACCCCATTTGACCTTAATACAGGTAAATAGAAGGTCACAATTTTAAGTTTCTTACTATCTGCAAAATACTTACCTCCAGTATACATGCTAAATTCGCTGAATTTGGCTTTTCCCATGCTCAAACAATCAAATTTCTTAAATTTATTGAATTCAACGCCAGTTGCCTGCATTTCCCGCTAGGCGCGCTGCAAGCGTCACCGCTGCAGCCGCCTGCCTCCTGGGGAAATCCCCATTCGCTTTTGAGCACACGTGGAGGAAAGACGTGTGTGTTCCCTGCTCTACAATGGCTGCTAACGGCCAGGATGAACGGTAGTACTGTTTTGGTGTTGTGAGTGAAGTTGTTTTTTAGTGTAACTTCCATGAAGTTGCATGCGAACGTTCGGAATTATTTCAACCAAATGAAATGGGATTGCGTTCGAGGATTCGGTGAGTACTGCTCTACTTCGTTTTAACGTCTTTTTGGCCAGGTGACGTTTGTTGTCGTTTCGGCTGCGAACCGGACAATGCACGTGGCGAACTGGACAGCGAACCGGACAATGCATGTGGCGAACTGGCCAGCGATCTGGACAAGCATTGGCGGGCCGGGCAATAAGTCTATTGTTAACTAGACGTCGTTGTGTTACCTTTGTTTTTGTTTTTTCAATGATAAAGCTTACCCTAAAATCACCCAACGGTGATTTGGCTTCGTTAATTAACTTCGTTTCTTGTAGTGAATTGAGCTTGCTTCAATTTTTGTTTTGAATTTGTGAAAAGCAGTTAGCCACAAAGGCATCGCGTCGATCGTAGTGGGACAGATTCGGACCGAATAAGTATATGTAGATTTAAATCTAGTTGAATTAGGTGATAAAATTAAGTTTGTTCTGGTCTTAATTTGAATGATAGTTAGCTTCGTTTATAAATAAGCCTAGTGCGAAAATATCTCGTCCTAACCTTAAGTTGCCCAGAAACGGTGATGGCCAAGGACAGATATTGTCAAATCTAGTCGAACTATAAGAATGGCAAGACTAAGATGACAATACACTAAAGTCAAGTGAAGGTGATAAATTTGTTTGTGTTGATCTTAACTCGAGTTATAGATAGCTTCGTTTACTACGGTAAAGCTATAAATGAGCCTGGTGCAAAAATATCTCGTCCTAACCTTAAGTCACCCAGAAACGGTGATGGCCAAGGACAGAGATCGTCCAATCTAAGTCGAACTATAAGAATGGCAAGACTAAGATGGCAATGCACGAAAATATATCGTCCTAACCTTAAGTCACCCAGAAACGGTGATGGTCAAGGACAGAGATCGCCCAATTTAGTCGAACTATAAGAATGGCAAGACTAAGATGGCGGTGCACGAAAGGCAAGCGAACCGGCGAACCAGGCTGCTATATGCGGTCGCACGGGGCCACTATGCCCAATTTTTTAGCGTTGGCATTGCACGAAATACAGGCGAACAAGGCCGCTATATGCCAAGATTTCAGCGTTGTTCCTGCAAATTACAAGCTGCCACTGTAAAGAGGTTAGTAAAGTTGGGAAGTAGGTAGGGTTCTCTCCCCCCCCCCCTTTTCCTTCGACCGTCTTCACTTCCTTGGGTCCATATGCTGAGTGGGGGTGAAAATAAGCCCCTTTGGGGAGTTGGCCGCTATGAGCGGTCGCACGGGGCCACTATGCCCAATTTTTTCAACCCCCCCCCCCCCCACCAAAAAAATATATATATATATATGCCCTGGCAACACGACACTAGAGCCCAGTGTCCTGCGTGTGTTCGGCATTTAGTGGCTTGTGCAAGGAACAGTTTACAGGAGGAACTTAGTTCTGTAGTGTGTTCATGTAGCTAAGCAACCCTCTCCATTCCATTTAGCGAGTTGGGTCGGTCAGCTTGGCTTAGAGGGATCTTTGAGATCTGGTGAACGAAAGGTCCCCGGTTCAAGTCATGTAGCTTGCTTTATCTATTAAAATCATCAGTTGGCGACCTGGCACATTGCCCTACTTGCAAAGAGACTGGTTTTCGAAAAGACACTCATAGGGATATCGATGGGACCATGTTCACTAGGCGACACTGCACTGTGACTACGGTTGGCGC
>JAHWFP010111181.1:0-15563 GCA_023313725.1 Lithobius niger
AGTCGTACAACGAGACGCCATATTGCAGGAAGTTGTAAACCATATAGCGATGGGTCACTGTGATAACAACATAGTTGAGTAAGGCCCGCTGGGCACAAAGATTACTAGAGATGCCTATATATAAACGTCTATTTTTTTGATGAGACTTGAAATTCAAAACTTGTGTCAAAATGCTTGGAATGAAAGTGCAAACAAGAATGCACCTGTGAATTAATTCTAAGAATTCTAAGACTTTTAAGAGTTTATTTTTTATATTTTTTTAACTTCTCGGCCGAACATGTGACTCGATGGATAAAAATGGGTCAAATAACGTGCTATGCCTACAATGTAAAAACATACGAAGGCGATGGCTGAGATGGGACCTTTCAAAAGAAGAGTTTTTACAATAAAATAATTTCAATAAAATGCGTCCATTCGGTTTAAAATATTGTAGCATATCAATTACAACATGGCGGTCTTGATGTGCTGTAATGTGTGAGCATTGGCTAAAAAAAACTAATATTTATTTTAAGCGATTTTATACGATTTCAGACATGAATTTTGTTTAAAATAAAACACTATAGCATTTAATTTACAACAGTTTATAAACACTATAGGTCTTATGACACTTAAAAACAGGTACGAGAAAGTGTGTCAAATAAAACACTGCTGTTTTTATTACAATGCGTCTAGGTTATGATACTGTAACTGTAGGCCTAACCCATGTTTGAAAATAAACAATACTGTTTTAAAATAAACACAGTACCGTTTTAATTTTAAACACTTGTGTGTTCCGTACACTCTGAATACGATGTGTCCTGCTCATCTTCCGTACGCCATGTTCCTGCTCAGTTGCGTACAGGGAGTGCACAATTTGTGTACTGCTGCGACAAGAATGTGTACTGACGCTGCAGACTCTGTGTACTGCCAGTGCACATCTTGTGTGGGGTCTTAATAGCACCTACACATTGATGTGTACTGTCAATACATGTCGTCTTCAGAGTACAACGGCATGTGTTTTAAGCATGTTTATAAAGTTTTGCAAATTGGACACTAGTGTTCTACATGTATTTTACACATATTTCACGTCAGCAACTTTATGTGTTCTGAAAGGTCTCTTCTTAGCTGTTTGTAAAAGACGTTTGTTTGTTTTTCAGCTAAAACGTGTTTGAACGTGGTAAGTTTGCTAAAATATGTTTATTTAAAAACACTTTCTTTTTACAGTTAAATAAGGTTAAGTGTTTACGCTTATCTCCCCCCTCCCCCTTACCCCGTGAGATGCTTTACAGCCGCAAATTACAAACACGTGTGCAAGATGTGTCGAAGATTATTTTCTTGTCGACTTCAATGACGCAGGTCGTAAACATCGAGTCGGGGAAAAAAACCCGTTTGGTCTGACTCGACATTCAAAATGGCGGACGCATAATGCACCTATGAATAAATAAGCACGCCAAGCATGAAAAACATTTCGGGGAAACCGTGAAAAACGAAAGAAAAAATGCAAAGCTGTCCGTTTTGGATTCATGTTTTTTTTTTTTTAAAGCGGTGCGAAACAGCAACAACAACAACAACAACAAAAAAACAACTCGACGAATGAATTCATAGTTGAACGTCGCTTATATACACTTTAAAGTGTTGTTCAGTAGCGTTGGGCGATATTGAAAATTTCAACTACGATCGAAAGCGGAGAAATGCCTGCATATCTAAAACATGCTGTGTTCCGACAGTCACGCACAGCCAACGCAAGAGTTGTGCACCGTGCGGTTCATTTAGTGGTTGTACATATTTAATTCTTTGCACGAAATGTGTACTGCCGCTGCACAAACTGTGTACTGCTAGTACACAACTCGTGCGTTGGCTGTCAGAGAACACAGCGGTTTTCAGAGTGTATTACAATTATGTGTCGTATCACGATGTCGTAAACGATTTTTTTTTTGGGGGGGGGTGGCAGGCGGGAGGGGGGGGATTCTTTTACCACTAACTGTGCCGTAGTGGCAATATTTCGTTGGCCTTTGTACTTAAATGTTAAGCCTAGCTGAGTGGAGAAGTAAACCGTCAAGTTTGAAGTTACAGCCGGAACCCTACTGCTGAACCATTGCTTTGGGACCTATTTTTTCACTTTGGACCGTTTTTTTCCCTAGAAAATTAAAAATATATATCGGTACCTCATGATAAATTTTGAACTCTTTGATTTCTTTACCGGCTCTTTTTCGATAAAGCATGTTTAGTGAAGCGGGCAGCACCAATATCCCACCAAATACAGATACCGCACAATAGCAGTTAGCCCAACCTTATAGAGCAGTGACACAACGTAGTAGTATTATATATAACTCTATGCTGGAGCCAGTTACTGGGATAGCTGTAAGGGTCACTGGAGAGAGAAAAGAAAGGCGTCTTACTGAAGACAATGCTGTTAAGAGTGGATTTCTTAGGCCTATAATGCGCGATTTGTGTCGATTTGTTGGCAGATGCTGACATTTTTAAGCAAGATCTATTTTCCGATTACAACCTAGCATCATAAGGGATTGGAGAAAACAACGGTTTTTTAAGCCTACGAAATCCGCTCTCAAAGCACTGCCTTGACTAGAAGTGCCGTTGTTTAACCCTCCAATTTACTCTAGTGCCCCTTGCAGCTATCTCTCTTGTAGCCAATATGACGCCACTTGACGATGCTCTATAGTTTTAGTGTTTTCTCTATGTGATAATCGTATTAAACAAGCAGACGCATTAAGTAGGCGTATAGGTATATTTAAAAACCAACAAGCTGCTAGAGAGACTACCTAGTCGCATCCGGTCTTCTGTACAGTTCTGTCACTACCAATGGTGAGGTGCACACCTCTATCACGTATTGCAACAGCTATCGCTATTATATAATCTATCAGAACTGCCGGTTAAAAATGTGTTAGCTTTTATGCTTATTTTAGATTTTAGGCGTATTTTTCAACTTTTAGGCCTAATTCTTACCTGGAGCTTTAATTTCGTAAGTAGCAGCTAACGGAGATTTGATTTGTATAGTACGCCTATTCATTTTTGCAACACGGCGCGCCTTCGGGCACACAGTTACAGTGTTAAACGTAACGTGCAACGTAGCCTATATAGATCAGTGGTAGTAGGGTAGTGACGGGAGACACGCTGTTGATGAAGCCAGGAGCTATACTCGTAGCAACTTGACGTTGCCGTGGTAAAGTGATTTTAGGCCTAATTTTTTTAAATACAGTATTAATTTCGTAAGTAGCAGATAGGCCTAATGGAGAATCTGGTTCGATGGTAAGCCCAATCATTCATGCAACAATGCGACGAGACTAGTTGAAACGAAGCTAAAATGCTTTTGTTTTTGCGGTTGCAGTGTTATCCTTAGGATATCAATTCGACGATCAAATGTTAGGCTACTATTTAATTTAATTAGGTCGAAGAAATCTATTAGCTATAATTTTAATTTACCATGTTATTTAACTAACTTTTGACACTGAATCGAACGTTGTAAACAATGGTCGTCAATATCTGGTACACTGTAAAAATAGACGTCACAACACCTATTTGTCTCCTTTTTTACAACACGTTGTGGTCACAACATGTTATGATTTACAACACCTACAGTAGACGTTTTGGTTTACAACACCTACAGTAGACGTTGTGTTTTACAACACCTTCAGTAGACGTTGCGTTTTATAACATCTACAACGCACGCCTTTATTGTGTTATGCCGTCAGTTATTTATCTTTCTTCTGTTATTTTGAAAAGTCGATGGGAAGGGTTCCAGCCGAGTGGACACCCTATAGGTATAATCCCTGAGGGTCATGAGTCAAGAACTTGACTTTAATGTCCCAACACACCGAATAAACGGGGAAACTCTTGTTAAGCCACCACTTTCAGACGCAACTGTACAATTGTTGTGGTTTTCGGATTGCTTGGGTTCTTTTTATTAATTCGTCCCTAAAGTCAGAACAGTTTTAAATGAATTAGGGGAAAGGCAAACATTTACTGATACTGATGGTTTAACTACACATCAGTACCAAACTTAACCAAAGAGTTACTGCGCATTAGTTTACTGCTACACTTGTGGCTTCTGCAAGAGGTTCAGCTTACCCACGCGTTTACCATATGAATTTCCGGTTGCACTACAGTTTTTAAAGCAATATAAAAATAACCAATTTTACAAATCTAGTCATAGCCTAAGCCTGCAGTTTAGCTGTAAAACTAAAGGACTGTAATTTTTTTTGGCATTATTAAGTTATTGCCAAAAACTTAAATGAACAATAAAATCCAGGTACAATTTTACTTTACTAAACTGGTATAAAAGCACAATTTAGGCGACAGATTTTTCAGCCAAAGACTGAAAATCTTTTCAAAGATGGACTATAACAAAACATCTAAAACTTAAAAAGTCATCCCTGACGTATTTTGTTAAGCAGAACCTTTACTCATAATTATATTTGAGACGTCATTCAGTGCCTAGCTAGGTGTTTTAGGTGTTGTGGTTTACAACACCTGTAGACGTTTTGGTTTGCAACACCTACAGATGCTGTGGTTTGCAACACGTAGGCGTTATGGTTTACAACATCTATAAACGTTGTGGTTTACAACACCTATAGACATTGTGGTTTACAACACCTATAGACATTGTAGGTTACAGCACCTATAGACGTTTTGAGTTACAACACCTACAGATGCTGTGGTTTACAACATGTAGACGTTGTGGTTTACAACACCTATAGACGTTGTGGGTTACAACACTTATAGACGTTATGGTTTACACCACCTATTCTGTAGACGTTTAAACACGCAACATCTACAAATATTCGTCCTTGGAAGACTGATTTTAGACGTTGCGTTTGTAGACGTTGTGCTTTACAACACATAAAACCTCGTTATAACACCCAGAGCGTCCTTATAACGAGTTTTAGGATTATGTATAGGTGTTGTAATTCACAACGCCATTTTTGCAGTGTACCGTTGCGAAATTGAAAAAAGAGATGGATGGACGGACGGACAAAGTCGTTGCAATAGTCTTTTCAGCCGGTACGGCTTAAGCCGTGGAGAAAAATAGGGTTGGTTGGCATAGGCCTATATACTGCATGTTGAGGCCCGGAACAATTCGATGTGCAAGACTTCCCCAGTCGCAGGTATCAGGGAAGTAAAAATAGTATATGTCTTTTACAATTCATATGTCTCTGTTGACAATTTAGGTATTTCCCTTTTAAAAAATGTTTTCCATTTCTATTTTCTTTGTTTTTCAAGCATTTTGCTGATGTCAAAGCACTCCACAGCCTGCGTTTACTCTTTGACATAACCACTGAGTGATGTCAAAGCACTCCATAAATTCTTTCAAGGAAAACTAAATTTGTAATTGAACTATATTCCAGTAATAATAAATTCAGATTTTATGGTTTTTTTTTTTACTTCATTTGTATTATAATTTTTTTTGCGATATTTCCAGAATATTTTTTATGCTCGCCCTAATTCAAATCGCCATATTTCAAAAGAAATGACCCCCCTCCCCCAAGCAAAGAGTAATTAAACAAATTTAAAACATTGAAACCAACAAATATTATCAGCTAACTAATTTGCTACAACAATCTTAATATTGAAATCATAGTGAGATGTGGGTGTAAAAATTATCATACGCTCCCTTTAAATAATTTCCATGATGCCCGGCCCTGTGACGCTGTGGACTGATAGTAGGTACAGATGGGAGCAAAAAGTTTGGTTTGCTAACAATGATCAACTACAACAATTAAGAATTACGGTATTGTTGTGTTCAACTCAGTGCAATGGAGCACAACAATTCCACAAATCTTAATTGTTGTATTTGATCATTGTTAGCACACCAAACTTTCTGTTCCCCTCTGTACACCCTGGTTTACTAGACCAGCCTCCATCACACAAACTGTGTACAGTCAACACACGTTTTGAGTGCTTTGCGAGTCAAAAACTACAAATTATATGGGCCGACAGTTACACAATTTGTGTGGCGGTTGAGCTGAATGCAGTGGTGGACGCAAGTCAATTAAGGATTTGGAATTCATTGATTTTATTCATCTTTTATAGACTTGGTGGAATTGATTCAACATTAGGCAATTCAAGGTAATGAATCGATGGAATAGATATCACTAATTTTCAGTTCCGCTTGAGTTGATGTGGACTCGGGTAGTTTATTTAGTTTTAGTTTATATTATAAAAAAAAAATGACTGAAGGTAGGCAATTCAGTTCATGTTTCGATCAGGTTGACTTGACTTGACAAGTCATTCCGTGGAATAGCATTGCCTACATATAATTCGATTTTTCATTTGACTAAAATACCTCATTTTGACCTGATTTGAATCAGTCTTATTTAGGCATAATTACACCCAATTCGGGCAAAGTCCACAAAATTCCAAACTGTTACGCCCAATTTAAACCCAAAATTCACTAAAATCGTCTAAGTTTTTGGCAATATCCCATATTTTGCCGGAATTTCTCCGATATTCTGCTGGACTTAGGTTGCATTAGGTGTAATCGCTCGGAAAATGCAGTACCCTACGGTTTACCATGTTTTTGGCATCATTTCTGGCTCCCATCCATCTTCATGGATAAACAGTTATTTCACATTATTTCTCTAGGTCACATCTTGTGATAATGTGTTCCAATTTGAGCAAACATACGCCCGTCCGTTGTAGCATCCGGGTGCACTGCAGCGAATACCACAACGGGTCAACGGCATATACGCTATGACGGCCGTGTATTTATAGTTTAGGGTCAACATGCTTTCGTAAACGTAGTTTCGTTTCTCTTCATTTGTTCCATTTTCTGCTTGGCGACGGCCATTGTCTACCCCTCAAGAAGGATGTAGGTCTGGCTGGATAGTTTAGGAGACCATGGTTTACGTTAATCAGGCGAGAAATGACTTTTTTTTTATCGCAGTCTGCTTCGTTAGTACAATTTAGCTTACGCCCCGATGTAAACCTATTTGTGTAGGGAAAGACCTTGATTTGCTCCCCTTCTTCCATGAAATTTTGTCTGTGCTTCAGTCAATTCCAACACAGCTTTTTTTTTATCGCGTGAATACGCATGCACCAAGAACGAAATGATTTGACATGACAAGCGACCCAAAAAAAATAAAGAATTAAAAAAAAATGGAGGAACTGGCTGGAGCACAAACGACGTCCCCCTTTTAAACAGTCGCGTGTCTCGAATGAGTGATCGGACACCCAGTCAAGCTTCCCAGATCGGGGTGGGGGTTTTGGTTGGGTAGGGGGTCCTCCACAGTCCGGTGATAAGCTGGGGTGTAATCGGCTCAGGGTCGACCGTTTCCCCTCCCCACCTTTACCCCTGCAGGGAAACCAAGGGAGAAGGGATGAAAGCCGCACCGCGAAAGCCCTCCCTCGAGACGCAGGGGGTGGTATCAGAGGGTTGTTATAACTCTTTCTTCCCTAGGGCGGATTTAGAGCTCATTTCAATAGTCTAGCACCGAAAAGGGGTGCCGGCTTGTAAAAGGAAATTTTAGACCATACCTGTCAAAAGAATCGAGCCCACAACGTGTGCTAAGTGCTCCATACCATTCCCTTCAGATGTGTGGTAAATGCTAAGGAGGGAAAGGGAATAAAGGGTGCAGAGTATAGCCTATATACGATAGTTTTAGTCTCTTTCTTTCCTTTATCTTATACCCGTTTGGAGCACATATTTAATACCGATTTCGCATTGGTAAATTCAAGTGGTCCTGGCCGTGTCAAGGAGGGCTGGGCACCGTTTTATTAACCAGTGTGAAATCAGGCCGACCCAGGCCCGGCCGCTATTTCGAGCGCCGGCCAGGCACGGCCAAGACCGCTTTATTTACCAACACGAAATCAAATTAGGGACGGAGTCGGCCAGCGCCGCTTAAATCGGGATGGTTTACGAACGTTGCTGTAGTGAAGCGGCAGAAAGTGGAATGTATCAAGTACCACAAACTGGCACGTGGCGGTGCTGTAAATCGTGATCAGCGTGCCGTGGAATTAACCAACGCGAAATCGGGCCGGCCGGACCAGCAGCGGTCCCGATCGGCACTGGCTGGCCCGCCCCAGTCCTGCCTGGCCGCTTGAATTTGCCAATGCAAAATCGGTATTTTAAGTCGCATGGCGTACCGAACGGGGTGGGCACATACGAAGTAAAGTGGATCGTATCCGAGTTAAACTAATCCGCATGGGTAGGTGGATCGAACACGCTTCGCTTCGCATCACGTCACTTGACTGTGCGCTCTGGATGCAAATGTATAGGTCGAATTCCGAATTAGCAACATTCCATCCCCAGGTGGCACTCGGGTTTCGTTTACTCTTTCCTCAAATGCATCTCGCGTAAGCAAAGGAAGTGTGCACTAATTTTCAAGGTAAAAAGGTGCTTTCTCTCTTGCGCTCCGAACGCGGTCTAGCAAAGTAATCCGGATTCGACTCGCATTTCTCTCAATTCGGAATTCGATTCCGAATTAAAAGCACGCTCTCCGAACGGGATATTGGTTTTCACCGATTTTTTCGCGGTTTTAAATGAAGAAACGGGGAATTTTTGTAAACCTCACTGCGACAAGGACACGTATCTGCTAAAACGGCAAGAACACACGACCAAGCATACTCCGATAATTTTGGTAAACATGCTCCCAAACCATATATAGTGTACGTATGGTAAAAATGCCATTTAATTTAAAATTCATGAATTTTACTGTTGTTGAATATAGTCATTACTGGCCGTCCTAATTAACGTAAAACAAACAAAAAAAGTCGTGTATTTAGATGTGTAGAGTTATTTTACCCGTAGCCTGCACTCGCAGGTGCCTCATTGCAGGAATAAAGCCCTACTTTCTTTTACCAGTCACTTTGAAGATGCTTCGCTGACAAGACACATGTTTAGCAGCTCCGTCTCCATATGAGTTGTGTGGCAGTACAAACTATAGGGCGCAGTTTGGGCAATATACAGTGCACAGACTGTGTACTGCCAGTACACAATTCGTGTTAAGGCTGAGCTGGTACACAGTGATATGGATACCGTGCACAGCATCTTCAGAATTAAAGGTTTCTTGTTACAGGGGCATTGTGTTGGGAACAGATTGTGTCTTTGCATCACTTTCAGTCTGTTACATTCTGAACACACATTGTTACCGATCATGCACCAGCTAAGCTTCCACACGACTTGTGTGCTGGCAATAAACATTTTGTGTTCTTTTTGAGTCACTAAGTAGGCTGTGTAGCCTCTGACGTGTGTTGGGTAAGCTATACGTTGATAACTTACAGATCAGTTTCATTTTACGGATTGCTGACACTGAATGGCTACATAGCAACATGATTGTTAAGGGAGTTGCTAGTGTTTTAAAATAAACACATTTTAGACACACCTAGAAAACGTTTTTAGCCATTTTATCTGAAAAACACACATAAAAGCGTTTTGCAAATGCTTTGGCTGAGAAGAAACCTTTCAAACTAATAGAGTTTATATGCTGCAGACGTGAAATGCGGGCTTCAAAATAAAACACTATTGCGTTTAATTTGTAACACCTTATATGCACATGCTTAAAACACATAAAGCGACAGTAGTATTTAAAATGGAAACATTACTGTTTTACATTTTCGTTGCTTATGCGTTTTAAGCACATATTTTTTAATTATTGTAGATTGAACACTAGACGCATTTCACGTCTTGATACGACACCAGATAAACGCTAATATTTTTCTTCTAAGCCCGTGATATTTGTAAAACGCTTTCATGTGTTTTTCAGCTAAAAATGTATAAGTTTTCTAGACATGTCTTAAACGTAACACTTTGCTTCATTGTATTTAATTGCGTCTTAAAATTGTCCTTTTCGACCAGAACGAAATAGCCGACTTGATTAAAATCTCGTCGTAGCAACAAAAATACTTTCGAGCTTAGGGCTACACGTTGAGTATTTCAACTTTCTGAAGAGATACAGATTCGCGTCGGCGAATAAAAATACTGCAGTAAACCACCCCCCCACCCCCACCCCAAACTCCATGAATTATTACTAAAAAATGCAACATGCTGCCTGACTCACTCACTCACCTAAAAGCAGTAGGTATAGTTAAAGTTTATCATAGCCTATAACAAGCCTTCCAATCCTTGACGGAAGGATCGATGTTCGCTTTGACACTTTTGACATTTTAGGGTAAACCCGATGGGCAAAGGAAATAGTTGCTATTCTGTAGTTTTTAGTAGTTCTATATCTGGAAATTAGCACATATTGTCATAATACTCTCCTGACAACTTCGTAAGATGACATCACGACAAGACCGGGTTTTATTTTGCGAAGACAGAATTGTTCCAAAACAAAGCCGTTGCATTCTTTTATCAATAATCCAGGAAAGGGAAAAGAGGGGGGGGGGGAGGTGTAGATTAACCCATATAACCAATACTGTATAGCCCAATTGTAATCTTGCCAGTAGCATTGCAAAATGAATAAATTAGATTTATTTATTTTATTTATTCAACGGTAATGATTTTTTTTCCCAACAATAGCGATTCTAGTCACCAATCATAGAGCTAAACAGGCATGAGTTACTTACACTGTGAACTAACAAAATTCAAATTTTCCCGTAAAATTACGGAATTTTATTAGTCGTGCATGTGTGTTAAGTAAGAAAAGTAAGAAACTTCATATCCACGTTTGGTGTGATGTACCGTGGGTTCGTAAGGAAAGCAGTGAGCCACTGTTTTTGTTTTGTGAATGGTCGCAATTAATCAACGATCAATATATTCCCCCAGTGACGAAAGATTAATTTCAGAGACACCGTAATTAAATTGGCAGAATCCGACAGGTTAAGCTTCCACCGCAGTTTATTTAATTTAAAAAAATTCCCAACTTTTTGCAACAACAATTGGAGAACTAGGCTGTGCGTAAAGGATTTCAGTACGAAAACGGTATCTCAACATCGTTGATTTCAGGCTGTAATTACCACTACCACTTATTACCAGCTATTTCCACTCAGACTAAATATTTTATGCGACTGATATGCTTGACATTTTGGCACTTTTTGACTCCAATACGTGCCTTTTATAATTGACATTTGGGGAGGTTTTAACTTAAAAGATTGTAATAATTTGTGATGCTATTTTTGTGAACGTTGGGAACACGCCGTCTGTTATCAAAATCATATCAAAAACCAAAACTGGTAAAAGGGGCCGCCAAGTTCCGAATGGTTCGGCCCTTCAAAAGAGTGATATCAACACACTAAAACATTCACCAAGTTAATCGCACTGCTTAATAGATCGAAGGTTAAATGAAAACTAGAACATTGCTATATTTTCGGTAGAAATGTTAAAGTTTTCATTTAACGTCCAAAGTATTATTTGATGCCATTAAGTTGGCGAATGTTTTGGTGTGTTGATATCACTCCTTTGAAGGGCCGAACCAAATGGAACTTGGCGGCCCCTTTTACCAGTTTTGGTTTTTGATACGATGTCAGTTCTTTTTTTAAAATTGTGTATTAGACTCAACTCCACTACCGTGCAGATGTGTAATAAAGTGGCACGTCAGCAAGAAATTGGGTTTCAACACTTTCCTACTGCCTTTTTCCTAGAGGCCTTACCATTCCCAACTTAGTCACCTCTTTATACGTTTTTGGTTTGGTCTTAATTTTGTTTTAATTTTTTTATTGCGTTAGTTTTGGTGTGTTGATATCACTCCTTTGGAGGACCGAACCACTCTCAACTTTGTGGCCTCTTCATCAGTTTTTGACCTTGTTTATTTTGCTTTGTTTTTACAGTTGGTTTATTTTTCGTTAATTGGACGTGAATACGATTTCTTTGGCAACGTTGTTTACGTTTATCGTGATGCACTAGTATGTGTCTAGGCACGTACGTCAGTATACACGTTGTCATTGTCCGAACTTTGGCCGTCCAATGAGAGACAATACCAACAACACTGACAATGGTTATAACAATATTTTCGTACTAACGCGCCATCCCACCCCCACGCCATCACCGTTACACCCCTATAGCTCCAAACCATAAAAGGAACGCAGTTCGTAGCCTATCGTCCTGCAGTCATTCGTTCAATTTCATAGCTGGAAGCCTTCCCGTTATCTCGGTATCGATGAATAATCACCCTATGGAAATTAACATGGGGGATGAGCGGACTAGAATTAGCTAGTAGCTAGTAGAATTGAGGGTCAGATTTTGCATTGAAAGCAGCTTAGCTGACATTCCTACACGAGTTGATTTTTGTCAGGTGGGTCATTGCTCTTGATTTCAACACAATTTAAGCTTTTGTACCGTATTATTATTTTTATCCAAGTACCTGAAATGTGCTCAACTTTGCTTCAGGATATTAGACACTGACGTTATGGCGTCGCCATACAATGGTTTACAACCTCGATAATTGGATTGATGTGATGTTTGTTGTGATGATTGTTGCCTAACTTGGCGCGACACACTAGCGTGTGTCTAGATAAAAAAACAGAAGAAAACTTTTTCCGCTTGACAGAACGTGGAGAGAATTGCGGAAAAATAAAAGCCGTGCAAAATGGCTACATTCCGATTGTGGAATGTCCTGTAGGTTAAAGCCTGCGTGAATTTCACGGCTGAACAAAGATACTGTTTGTGTCGAAAATTTTGGACATTTTTTATAAATTTTCTTTGGTGGAAGTTTATCCATCGGAGTAAAGCAGTTTACATATACAGCTGGTGTTGCAAGTCAGAAAGAAAAAAATTGTTTTTTTTTTTGGAAAATATTTCCCAAAAATTTTAGGAAAAATGGAAAGCCAGGGAAAAATTTGAATCCCATTGCTAATTTCTTGCGATTAATAAGTTTGCTATATAGTAAGTTTGATTGTGTGAAGGCAACCTTGAAGGCATTGCAAATGTGAACAGATATGTAGTAATAGACAATAAGACAAATCATAACAACTGACCACTAATATTTCCAAAGTACTGATTTTGCTTACGTATATTTCACAAATTACTCCGTAATTAAAGCACCCTTCAGATAACTGCCATACCGCCTTTATTGACAAGTGTACCACTTGTCCACTAGCATTAAGATAATGAACCCGTTGTTAAGGTCACAGCCGTGCCCATGACGCCATTCGACCGAATATGCTCGGTCACAGGCAATGGAGAGAAAAGAAGGCGTGATTCCTTGGCCTCTGGAAGTCAGTGTATTAGCTTGGGATGTTATAGCCAGGTCATTTCTTGAATATGCAAGTTTAGTCTGGTTACCCCTTTTGCCTAAGGATATTGGCCTTGTTGAGTTCGTTCAGAGGTCTTTCACAAAGTTTGTTCCTGGCTATTACAGTATACCACATGTGGATCGATTGATCAGTTTTAATACTGAATCACTGGAATTATGCAGATGTAAAGCAAACTTGTGTTTCCCTTACTCAATTATAAATGGTGAATATGATTTCTTCACCTGGAGCAACGTCACGATTAAGGGGTCATTCGTTGAAACTCATTATGTTGATCATTAAACTCACCGTGATGATTACCTGCCCCTTTTAATTAAGTTTACAGCAGTATTTCTCAGTGAAAATACGGTACGAGGTTTTACTTTGAATTGTATTTCATTGGTAGCTTTGAAAAGCGAAACTCAAAAGTTATCACTAAAGCTCTTTCAGCTGCAAAGTTTCGTCAAACAACGTAGTGTTGGAAGGAGTTCGTTTGTATTCTTCAGGCACTTTAGAAATGGGACCTGTTTTGTTTTCCTATACCGGCACTTCGATCAAAATGTTTCGGTCTCGTGCAAGACTACCTATATTTAAAAGGCTTAACGCTCGGTTTCACGTAGCATGCTAGACGCGTTGTCCAAGCGTTGCGCTGAACTGAAAGCACGAAGAACGAAAAACCCCAATCGTAGCATTGATTAGTGTTAGCGGAATGCACAAAAACGTGATATCTTCTCATGATTAGATATACCGGTGTTGCAGCGCTAAACGAACATTATTTTACGGTAATGTTGACAATTTTTGAAGTCTTCGGACGATTTACTGCTACGTCAAAGGATCGTTTAACACATTTTTTATGAAAATTGAAAACGCCGTAGCGTATCATACAGTACAATACACACGTACCTTGGTTGTTCTTCTGCTTGAAATTCATGAAATTAAACCTCCGGAGGCTTTGTTTTGTCGTCGAGTGAACAAAGAGGTATGTAGCATGAAGCCATTGTTGTTAAACTTTAATAATTTGGTGTCAATGCGGTGTTTTAAGTTTAAAATCCGCGTATCGCGTGTCACACGTACCTTTCACAGTTCATTCCGCATGCTAGAGCAGTTCATTGTTAGGGTGTAAGTAGCGCGACTGGTGGCAGAATCGGTGGCCAACTGGACGACGCGTCGAATTTCTAACGTTAAGCCTTTACATCCAGGTAGCCTTGTCTCGTAGAATTTGAAATCGCCGCTATCGACCACTGATCTCTATAGCCGCACGAGTGGGAGCAGAGCTTGTGATGGCTTTCCAGTTGGTGGTGAGGAGATCTTGGATCTTGGGGTTGACAAGATGGTTGATAATGGGACATGCAGGGAGCTGGATGCTCATGAGTGGAATATCAAGTTTTGTAGGCGCTGAATAGATTCACGAGCACCCAGATGACTATCCCAGACAGAGTTTGACATGAGCCTGGGGATAGCATGGTTATAATTTATGGCATGGTTGGCGGGCAGGAAATTCCATTGGCACGGTTGCGGGCTCTTGCGTCTGAGATAATGATCAAGCATGCCAACATTTATGCCCCTGCGGTTCACATCCTGTGAAAATTTTTTATTTTATTTGTTATACCGCGGCCTGGTGGTGTATGACCAGGTTTGCCAAAACCCGTTTTCCCGAATAATTTTTTTCCAAATTAGGCCTATGTGCCTACTCATGCTACTGCGCTCGCTGCGGCTAAGCATATGGCATCAGAAACCGCAACTAATCACAAATTCCTTCCAAGTATGAACGCATCTTTAACTTCCACAACGTCAAATATTTGTAAGAATAATTTGATTCGGCGGACTGGGATTTAGCGAGACGGGTTTCGGCGAACCTGGAATTCTCTTCTCGCCGAATTTTTATCCGAGCTTAGTTTTCGGCGAGATGGGAAACATTTTCGGGTGAAACGGATATACACGGGTAATGGTGGTAGTGGATATCCGATACTGCCGTCTTGCTCTTGGAGTAAGAAAAAGTAGGCCTAGTATTTATTTATTTATTTGTTTATTTATTTATGTAGTAAAAACATGTTATTTCGTGAAGGAATATTTCAATTCACTGATCTTGTGTATTTTCTTTTCAGTGAGTGGATGGGCTGGTTCTTTCCTCTTATCTGGCCCACTTGTCCACATTTTGAGACGAAGTTGGTAGGAGCGCTGTATTGATGGCGCCTGCGCAGTGAGGAAAGAAAAAAAGAATTGCAGCGAGGAGAGAGAGGCAAGCATCACCTGAAGCCAAAGGTAGGCCATCATCATCTTCACTTCCGCATTAAACTTGAATTGGCAGCAGTTCAAGAAACGCACGCAGCCAACCTGCTTTGAAAAGGACTTAAAGGGGAAGATAATAAGGATGGCTGCCGAGACGCTGTCATTAAATAAATGACAAGCCAGCTGCCATCCAGCAGCAATATTATTGATAATCCATCTGGCAATGAAAGTTG
>JAHWFP010111182.1:0-11100 GCA_023313725.1 Lithobius niger
TCCCTGTAACCCCACTAATCCCACTTCAAGGAAGTAACCAGACAGAACGATGGTTGAATTCAGGGTTTATTTCCAGGGTCGCGCGGTCTGTCCTTAGGAGGTGGAGTCACTGGTTCCAGGATGCTAAAGGTTAGGTTGTAGAAGAGTGGCACACTTCAGGAAGAGAAGAGTTGTTGCTAGTTAGGGGAGTAACTCCCAGAGAGAGGCTCAAGGGAGCTGCAGAGTCTTTAATACCCAGAGCTGCAGGCAGCACCCACCACAAGGGCTGCAAGATACTTCCTGTAGCATTTCCGTGAGACATATCTGCTAGCAGCCACCCCCTAATGGCAGGCAAGGCCTGTGCCACCTTGACCACTGATCTCCAAGGGTACGACCATACATGAAAGTACGTAGATCACTGAAATACATTATCATCAGTACAAAATATACACAATATGTAATATAGAAGCATAGCATCAAAGGGGTAACTCTACTTTATTTAGTTGAGACGCTCAACATATGAGCATGATACAACAATAGAATCATTGCTGAGAAACAATAACGCCGCAAAGAAAACAAAATCATGGGAAAATGCATGGTAAAAGATATAAATCAGATGAAAACCAGAAACAATTCAGAAACAAAACAAACAAAAAAACACTGGGAAAGCAAAAGCATGTTTGTAAAAAAAAAATAAAAAGGTTAATCGAAAAAGAAATTAATGACGTCAGGCTGATCTCCATAGTGGACGTCGAGGTGATTTTTGGAGCTGTTGATGGAGGGAGCCAAAACTATCAACTCAGAAAGGTAGTTCCAAAAGGGGGTAGATCGGGCGAAGAAAGTATGTTTCGCCCATTCTTGGGTATGGTAAGAGTAGTTACGTTTAAGAGGATGACTTCTTGTAGCTGAGTAAGTAAGTGTTGAAACGAAAGCAGTTACGAAGGGCTGGACCTTCGTAACCTTGCTGCACAATTTTGTAAAGAGTTATGAGTAGACGTGCTATGGCCCTAGCTACGGAAAAGCTACGGAATAAGAGTAAATATGGAAGGCAGTGGAAACCCTGTTTGGCATCAGCTTCGGCCAGTTCTGGGCTACGAAAGTTCTTTCATCGTAAGAAGATCCGTCAGTGTAGAGAGTGCGATACGAGGGATGATCATTTTTACTTCACCTTCACTATAGCCCAGGTTATGAAGAACATTTTTCCTGACTAAACATTAGTTTTTGTATGCGCACGTCCGTATCAGCTTTTCCAAAATTGGTTTCGACTTTTACGAATGACGATTCTTTGCGAACAAGACTGAAATTGGGCGAGATCACGAAAGAACCAAATTAATAACGACAAAACAAAGCGAACTTCGCGTAATGTTACCCGCAAACATCACTCATAATGGGTCGACAGTTTTTTTCCCCTGAGGAATAGAAGTGCCGCCTGACACGTAATAGCGCTTTTATTGAGAGCAGCAAACATTATTATGGTGTGCAGTACTCTTGTTTAAAAATGATGGATTAGAAGAACTTCTACGTCTGCGCAGAAGGGACGCGGGAGGTGGCGGCGTGGAGATATTCCATGCACGAGATGGTATGTTGCTCCAGACTAGTGTACTAAAGATTCAATGAAAAAGCGGAAAAACAAAATGAAGAACGAACCTTAAAAGGTAGAATACGTTTGTCCCAATGTTTTGCATTTTTAGCTTCACACGACCTTAAGGGTTGTGCGTGCTCTAAGTCTGCCAGCAGAATACGAATTTCTCTCGAATAAGACGCAGCGGGATTAGCTTGGCGAAAGAGCTGGCGTTTGCTATCACGAATTCAAACGGCCGAAAAGCTTGGCAGGAATCCTTAGCAAATTTTTTTTGGGGATATTACCAGATACCTATCAAGCTAATTTTACGAAAACAACTTCTTTCATGAGCTGTAAAGTCACCAAACAATCTCAGTACTGTGCTAAGGCCAGAGTTACACCATTAAAAGAACATATTTTGGTTAAAACAATGAACCCGATGACGTCAGTACACAGCACGACAGCAAGGGCGCGAATGAAAAATCGTTGCTCTTCCCACTGCTGAATAATGCGGGCTCGGTGGGCTTCTCGCAAAGACTAAAGGCCTCTCCAGACAGAAGAAAATTTCGTGCGAAGCGACGCGTAACTACGTACCCACAAGGTCAAAATTGTTACAATCGTATGGCTGGTGCTGCGTTTAAGGACCAATACTGAAGTCTTTTTTACACCATACTGCGTCGCCGTGCAGCCGCGAGCAGCCAGTCTGGTTAGAGCTTAACGCCCTGGCCAGACAGAAGAAAATTTCGTGCGAAGCGATGAATTCCTACGTGCCTACAAGATCAAAATGGCTGCACTCATGTAGTGAATTTGGCGTTTATTGACCAATTTTGACGTCCTTGGTAAACCATCCTGCAATGCCATGTAGCCGCAAGCAGCCAGAAGACAGAGTTGGACAGGAGACAATTTCGTGCGAAGCGATGCGTCACTGCGTGCCTACGAGGCCAAAATTTCTGCAGTGGTACGGTTGGTGCTGCGTTTAAGGACCGATTTTGACATCTTTGGAACACCATCCTGCGTCGCGACCAGTCAGGCTGGTTAGGCCTTAATAAGCACGTAAATCTACTAATGGAAACCTATGAAAGCAAAAAAAAAAAAAAGACCATACAAATGGATTTTCTGTGACTTTTCAAAAGGATGTGCCGTAATGCTCGACGGATAACGACTCGCCTTTGCATTCTCACAGCTAGACCTCAATCGCGATGGCAAAGGTGACATTGCCATGGTAACAACGCTAAATGGATTAGCTCAATCCGAAATCGTTTGAGTAAATACTTGCAGTCTTATAATCCGTGCCAATAATATAAAGAATTCCTCATGACGAAACAATTTTCCCAAACACTTCTGTATTCACGTTATTTGCTGTTTTCGATGCGAGGCGGCAGACATAAAACCACCGCCATGTTGGAATTTGAGGTGATTTCTAGCTTCTAGCTGCGAGAATGCAAAAGCGAGTGGTTGCATAAACGTGCCCTTAGTCGCGATGGCAAAGGTTTCGTTGCATGCATGGTGACAATACTACATGGATTAGCTAGACGAGAACATCGTTTGTGTAAATGCTTACAATCTTATAATTCGTGACAATAAGATAAAGAATTCCTCCTGACGAAACAATTTCCCAGTCGCTTCTGGACTTAAATTATTGACTGTTTTCGTTGCGAGACGGCAGAGCTAAAACCGCCGCCGTATTGGAGTTTCAGATGATTTCTAGCTTCAAGCTAAACCAGACGCAATGGCTGTTTGCCGTGACGTCACCATGAGCACCAATGACGAACGAGAACAACGGCTGGTTGGCCGTCTGATTGGACTAGCCCAGTCACGTGATATGCACGTCACAGCAAACAGCCATGGCGTGTGGTATAGGAGAATGCAAAGGAGATTCGTTGCCAAAACTTGTCCTATAATATTTCCGAATGTTCCATCTCTCGTTTTGGTTAGCGATTCCGTGTGGCCAGTTGCGAAACGACTCCATCCTAAAAATAGTGGCACATTCCACGTTAAAAATACGTTGTATAATCGGGGAAAGAGATGGCTTCTTCCAGCCAAGACCGACTGGGGTAGAAATCGCGTGTCTCTCATCCTCGCCAGCGTCAGTTGACGCGCATGCCGGAAAGTGGATACCTTTTAGCACTGCTTTGGTAAAATAAGATTCCAGCGATATTGAATCTACCCACAGGAGATAACCCACAGTTTCTCTTCCAGACTGACTTGTGACACTCCGGCATGATTTTTTTTCGTAAACAGTTCAGCAAAATTCGCTACATAGCTCTCCATGCAGCTCAGCTGCGTTCAGTCCGACTTGAGTCACATAACTTAACCTAACCTAATTCAACCTAACCAGACCTAACCTAACTACAACAACAACAGACCAGCAATAAAGTCGGTAACCACGCCAAATAACTTAATTTTTGTACTAACCGACGCTACTCTTCATCCTAACACCATTTTGCATCATGAAACCCGGGGAAAAAGGGTGTATTGTAAAAAAAATTTCAAAAGACGGAAAATGCTAGTCACATACGTGTTAAAGCAGCGGGCGGCAACAGCCATATTGTGAGGGAAGAAGGGTAGCCAGAAAACCCGATTTGCACCTCACTAAAATTTTACGGAAACGTAACCTAACCAAACCTACCTAACCTAACCTAACCTAACCAACCTAACCTACCTAACCTAACCTACCTAACCTAACTGACAATAACAACAAAACCACGCGAAAATGGCAATAACAAAACAACAAAAGAAATATTGCCGCAACGTTTGTTGTTGTGAAAATCGGGTTTAGCTTTAGCGTGTCTGTAACTAGCATTTTACGTCTTTTAAATAATTTTTGAGAAGTTTATAGACGTTTTCCCCGGATTTTGTGATGCGAAATGGTGTTAGGATGATGAGTAGCATCGGTTAGTACAAAAATTAAGTGATTTGGCGTGGTGACCCTAATCTAGATAATTACCATAACGTCAATTTACGCATAATTTTCACCATTGGTGGGTGCTTAAGTAAGGAAGTTTTGCAGTGAGATCCGGACCGCCTATCTAAACTGTTTACGAAAAAAAATAATCCCTCCGGTGCTATGTCCGCATCAAATCGTAAAGAAGTTATGGATGGATTATGACAAGGGATGGATTACGAAGTGGTAGTTATAGCATGGACTAACTACTCTGAGAAGGACGTTCTACTTATCACAGCCGCCACAGAAAGCACACCCTCCAAAAACTGTTACGAGACTGGCAGCACCGCCAACTACTACGGGTCGGGCTAAAATCGATCTATTTTATAGTATCTGTTTTCAACGATTTGCCACCAGACGGGGCTGTCGTCAAGTAACCGGAAGAGCTAAGTAAGCATCGTGGAGATCGAAACTATTTAGCATTACTAAAGCAAACTGATAATGATAAGAATACTAAATTAATTTCTTAGTAAAATACCATAAGTCAGATTGGGACATCAAAATAATTTTAAGATAGACGAGAACTGGCAGATCAAGCTTTTATTTATTTTTTAATCATCCAACAGTCAATTTCAAAACGGGTTCTAGAGATGAATGGAGCTAGGTATAACGGATGGTTTTGCGTTCCGAGAAGCGTGGTGAGCGGCCGCTTAGGCTGAACCTTCTTCCTTGGTTCACGTTTCTTGTAACGAACTGAATACGGCAGTGACACAACGTAGTATTATTGTATATAACTCTATGCTGGAGCCAGTAACAGGGTTAGCTGCAAGGGTCACTGGAGGGAGAAAAGAAGGGCCGTCTTACTGAAGCCAATGCTGCCAGAGCGGATTTTCTTAAGCCTATAACGCGCGATTTTTGTCGATTTTTTGTCAGTTGCTGACATTTTTAAGCAAGTGGAATCTTTTATTTTCCGATTACAACCTAGCAGCATAAGGAATTGGAAGAAACAACTTTTTTTTAAGCCTATGAAATCCGCTCTTAAGCACTGCCTTGACTAGAAGTGCCGTTGTTTAACCCTCCATTTTAATCTAGTGCCCCTTGCAGCTATCTCTCTTGTAGCCAATATGACGTCACATGACGCTGCTCTATACGGTTTGTATCGAACGCAGAAAGAGTTCTTCAACTTCATCCGAAGGTACTGTCGCTATTACCATGGTTCCCATGGTAACGATGCCGCCATGTTTGATTCAAGTTTCGCCTGCCATCGGCTAGCCCGCAGGAATTTCGAACTGGCGCTGCGATCGGTCGGCACACTATGGCAATTACGGGTAGCCGATACGTAAATCGTCCCTCTCGAAGAGTGAGAGTAAAGGCCTCTCCAGACAGAAGACAATTTCGTGCGAAGCTATGCGTTACCACGTACCTACAAGGTCAAAATTATTGCAATTGTGGGGTATGGTGTTGCGTTTAAGGACCGATTTTGACGTCTTTGGCACCCCATCTAGCGTTGGCGTGCAGCCGCGAGCAGCCAGTCTGGTTAGGGCTTTAGTCCAAGGTTATAGTATGGACGTTCTCACGTCCTTCGTACGTATACGAATTCGTAAGATACTGGTCCCTACTTTTCCAAACAGTGCGAATAGCGCCCAGACACGTGTGGCTAAAAGTTCCGTTCTTGTGTCGAAGTCCTCGTGAGAAGAGGGCAAACAGTGACAAAATCGAACAGATATTTTCGTATGGAAACACCGCAGCAGTGAATTCAAACGGTTTTGAGCTCCAGAATTTACACACTGTCACGATTTGTTTGATTTACGTCGGGAATAGAGCGACGTCTTAAAGCAGAACAACGATGAGATCATTTTAAGTTTTAACGCAGAAACGTGCCATGAGTGTAGCTGAAAACTTATACAGTATCACTGAGTTTCATAAATAGAAACCCATTCCCTCCCCCCCCCCCCCCCACGCCCACGCCCCAACTGCTTAGAATTTTGGCTGATACACTTAAGTAATGGCTTAAAACAAGACTTGGAGAAAGATTGAAAAAGTAACCTCACAGAATTAATTCGCTGCTAAACCAGATAACAGAGACCGTACAGAAATTACGTAAAACATATTTTGCTGCTTCCAATCATCCTCCCTCCCCTGTCACAATGTTGCTTTTGTGATTGTCTCACAGTTTATACCCAAACCCCTTGAAAATGATGTCACAAACGACGACCTCTGGCCCCCCCCCCCCCCCCGACTCGTTACCGATGAAGGAATAAATAAATCGGACAAAATTAGAAATTGTATAAACTTTCTTTTAGATTGGTTATAAAAATGGCAGAATTATTGCAAACACATCGTTTTTTACGCTACACGTATATGCCACGTCAGCAACTGCGTACCCACCAACCCCCTGCATAAAACGGTCACACTCCCACATATTTAAATTGCCTTTCTAAGTTTTCACACTGTCTCGCATGAAAGTTTAATATCAAATGAATGATTTTACTTACTGTTATTTTTTGGCCTAAAACTAACGCCTCGACCGACAGACAGCTGTAACAGCTGGATCAGCCGCTGTGGGGACTGACAGCACGACCGCTTTCTGTCCGGGAGGACCGGGTTAGATCCAGGCCTCGGGCGACCCCTGGCATTTTCGGGAGGAGAAGGGCACTGTGGCGTCTCGTGCTCATGTCGATTGTGCATGTCAAAGAGCCTGGTTTTCTTTTTGGATTTCTCCAGCTAATTTGTCTCTCCATCGTCTACCATCATCACCCTCATCTGGAGGTGTGGCGGGCTACGCGGTTGCCATGGGTGACATCGGGCGGCCTGAGCCCTGATGCAAAAAGGGGAGCCAATAGCAATGGCTTACTCATTCGCTCACTTAGAGAAAGCGGCTATATTTCGTAAGCTAGTCCGTGAGCTATTTTACTTGCAAGGTCCGGCCATTTTGCTGAAGAAGATTTCCCGATGCTCGTGAGCTCGCGATCACGCACTGCTGCTGATTCGTTACGACTCGGCAGGTGAGGGAAAGTCGGCACCATCTGAAATTCCAGTGTATATTCTAGTGGCGAGAGAGAGCATTGTAAAAATGGACCCTCATCCTACCAGAAAAAAACAAAACACAGCAACCACTTAAAGGAGTAAGTGGTTTAAGTGGTTGTAAGTGGTAATTACAAACCCTATTACCTCTACTTCGATTGACATCTCATAACAATTACCGTTCACAATAATCAAAGTCAATAATAGAGCAGAAACGTCACTACGTTACCTCTTTTAGGGAGCCATGTACTTTTGCAAGACTCTTGTCTCCAAGGTAACGACAACTCTTCCGAAATTACCGTCATAAACAAAATGGGGTCTGTCAAACAAGTCAAGCCTTATTGATTATATTGATCGGGAAGCTGTTGGTTTTTTATAGACTGAACTGAGCAGACTGCATGACTAGATTGGCGGCGGATAAATATTTTGCTCCAAATAGCAGCGACTTGCCTTCGAAAAGCTTTTTTTTTCCTGTTTATGTAGTATACGGTGGCACAATATACGATAAACATTTGTGGACTCGTATTCGTGCAATATTTATGTAACGTATCAAAAAGTTATTGTACTATTATCATTTGTGAGCGCTGTAAATCTTTAAATCGATGCAGACATCAAATACTAAAAATAAACACGTATTGGAAAATATGTTAAAATTTTTACCGGCAACCGAAAATATTTAACAAACCGGTTTAAAGTTTAATTTACACCGTGTGTGGTAGCATTAGGCTAAATGACATACAGTTCTTTTTATACTTCTACCCGATGTGGCTGGATTTTGTGGTATAAATATTGGTCAAGGTTAATGTTGGAATACGTCATAAAACGGAATAGGGTCTATACCAAAGAAGGAAATATAGGTGGTGCGAGAAGGGCGAATAGGCGCTCTTGGGAAGGGACCAATTACTTCCGGTCCAGGCCACTTGCTGAGGGAAGTGCCATAACATAATGAATTGCTCTCAGCGTGAGATTAGAGGAAAACGCAGAGTAAGACCGGTTGTGACGTCATGAATTACGAGATGCACATCGTCACGATTTACATGTCGGTTGGAAAACCAAATGCGATAGAGCGCGTGTAGTAACGATTAGCATTCTCGCAGCTACAAGCTTGAAATCATCTGAAATTTCAACATGGCGGCGGTTTTGGCTCTGCTGGCTCGGAACCAAAAGAGTCAACAATGTGAGTTCAGAAGCGGCTAGGAAAATTGTTTCAATATGAGTAGTTCTTTATCTTATTGTCACGGATTATAAGACTGCAAGTATTTGCTGAAACGATGTCGGATTTAGTTAGTCCAGGTAGCGTTGTTAGGATGGCACCAGCACTTTTGCCATTGCGATAGAAGTCTAGCTGCGAGAATGTAAAGGCGAGTCATTGTATAAACGCGTAACGGCTTACATGTACGGCAACACGCAACTCACGGAGCCAGCACTCCGTGGTGCACCTTGCCGATAACATAGCTGTTGCGCGTCGCAAACTACCGTGCACGAGGTTGGCCAAGCGCCAACAGCCGGATAACGAGCGAGCCCTATTGTTAATCCAGTTGGAACCGGATCGCGCATGTTAGCCAGTCACGTAACGTAAAGCCTTAGGTGAGATCCATTGTTCTCAACCAGTATAAATACCGGTGGCCGAGTGATGGATCCTCAGTTGGTGTTCGAAGTCGAACTGAAAGGTTAGACCTCTGGAGACTGCAAGAGTCAGTCAGAAGGATAAATTCTCGATGATGCCTAATATGTAACGTTGTGTTTACTCCCATAGCTGTACAGTAAGAAGTAAATTAGGATTGAGCCTTGCCTTGAAAGTAATCGTCTACTTCCTTAGCGACCTTACATATTTTGGGTGCCTTGGCTTTGTCTTCTTTCGTGATTCACATTTCTTGTAACGAACTGAATGCGGTCTGAATCGAATACAAAAGAAGTAAATCAACTTTAAATGTTTCCCCACGCACGAGTAGTTCGTCAACAATTTGCGAAGGATTGTCGCTATTATCTTTTTTACATGACGCTAACAATGCCGCCATTTTGATTCAAGTTTCGCCACCTACGAGAGACTGACACGTGATGCCTTCTGGTGCTGGTAATAGGCAGGTGTTGATATCCACGATGGTTACAAAAACAATGGCGGCCGTCGATGAAAGCCGCTCCCTCCAGGAAGACGTAGCCGCTCGTAAAATACCTGCAGGACTCAAGATACGCTGCGCGCACAATAAGAAACGTGCTTTTGTATCTACTAATTGCGTAGATCGTTCAAGATGTCGCGTCATCATCCCCTGATCTAGCTTAACGTGGCTCTTTAACCGAAAGAAAATCGAACGAAAATACCATGGTACCATCTAGCGGCACTGATATTGTTAACCTTTACCGCTTGCTCCCAAGTGCACGAGGACGTACTAAATTTTCACTCAGTAATTAAGGAGGTCGTGGCTTGTTTTTTTCTTTAGAAGAATTGCCGTTGTGCATTCCTTTGCTTGGTGCAAGCAAGTTCTAGATAGTACTGGATAGCGAGCACTAGATGTTACCAGATTCTGCCGTGCATTAATTCGCTTTGTCAGGTGGACGTGTTTATCTTGTGTTCGATGTTATAATTCTATAACTAAGCTTCAGTACGTAAATAAACTCCTGCTTGCTGTTCAAAATAATACTGTCTTGTAGTTTATTGCTGTCACATGAATGATAGTCGATACGATGACGAATTGTTCTAGTGACGATTTTGGTTTAAAAAATGATACTAATTCGTGACGTGTGGTAGCAACGAGAGTTAGTTTTGATCAACCGGATTAACTTTCGAGGGCACCTCAAGACGTACGCCCACGCAAAAAGATAAAATAATTAAGTCCAGCGAAAAAAGCAAGTTGCTTGGGGGTATCCTGGGAAGACGAGTGACGCTCGGAAAACGCAGCCTAACCCGTTAGGGGCTTGGTCTCTGAGCTAGGAACGTGCGAGATTAAACCACATTACCATTTGCGCACACATGTGTATTTTAAAAGTCACCTGCTTCCTCCCTCCTCCCCCCCCCCTCCCCCCGCGGAACGTTCGTCTGGAGTGAAGAGGTTGATGATATCCAGTTTTCAAATTTTACTTTATAATTTTTCTATTCAGGTGTTCGTTGGACTTATATTTTGTCTGGCGGTCATATCCTAAGTATTTAAAACTCTTCTTTGTGTTTTTATTTAAATTAGAAATTTAATAAGTGAACTTATAGCTAACTAGACCTTGGTATTATTGTTCCTGCAACAACATTGATCGAAAAAGTAAACGAAAACTAGACTGTGGGTCGAAATCTCATACTTTTTGACATAGTATATAGTGTGCATGTCACACGAAACAGAAAATAACGTTTGACGTTTGTCACGCAATGTATGAATGCTCTTAAAAAAATAGTAATAAAAAAGTTGTGCGTGCTGGAATTTTGGTGCTTAAAGTAATTATTCCGCAACCTTCTCTGCTTATTGCTTCTCACATGTGAAAGTGACATGATATATGACACAATTTTACGTCAGCAATGACTTTCAGTAGGTTAAAGTTGAAATGCGATCACGCAAGGGGGTAGTATATAAATGATATGTTGCAGAGGGCAGTCAGTATACATGTTATAGATTGTCACATTCGTTATAGTGTTAAAAATGTCAAAGAATGTTACATGCTTAGAAAGCCT
>JAHWFP010111184.1:7409-17828 GCA_023313725.1 Lithobius niger
CCCTTTTTGTAAACTTGGCGGCTTCTCTTACCAGTTTTGGTTTTGGGTGGATATCACGACTTTCATAGGCCTGTGAATGACCAAAAATCCCACGGTGTAATTGTCACCCCTACCTTTTTTGTGTGGAGGTATTTTATTGTATGAATGTTCTCATTCATAAATTTCACATTTGCTATTGTCATTCCAAATAAATTAATAACAAGCGTAACAGTATGGTAATTGCAAGGACCTAATCAATTCCTATGGAGCGGTAGCAATCTTCAGGTTTTCATTTAACGTCCAAAGTATTATTCCGTGCGATTAACTTGGCTAATAGGATTAACCTTGGCGGCCTTTCCCTGGTTGAAGGATATCACTACTTTGAAAGGCCGACCCTTCTTGGAAACTTGGCAGCTGCTCTTATACCAGTTTTGGTTTTTGGTGGATATCACAACTTTCATAGGTCTGTGAATACAAAGAATTCCACTGTCTAATAGTCACCTCTACCTTTTTTGTCTGGAGTGTCTATAAATTTTCTAATTCATAATTCTTACGTTTGCTATTGCCCAATTAGCCTTTACACCAGCCAAATGACATGGTTTGGCGTATTGTATGCCCATGTTTCGCATGCGTAAGTCCATTTAATCCTATTTTTGAGCACACTGGCTAACAAACGCTGATTTTCGTTCGATTCGCTCACTCAATCAGCGCATCCCCCTTCACTTGGCTCTCCCGAGGTAAACGTTAATCATTATGAACACATACTACAAACTCACGGAATGGTAAATGTTCATACAGTTCTAGTATTCTGGTGGCAGACGAAGATTACTAAAACAAACCAACTCGTCAGTTGTTTAAAATTACTCGGCACTTACACTAGACTGCAAGAACAGGAAGTCTACATAAAATAAAATGTCCGCGTCACGTTATTGAGGACACTTTTTCTCCATAAAGAACACGTTCCCACCTGTGCTGACGATGTGCATTTTGTTTCCTAATCTTCTTTCCAACAAAATTGTCCCTTTTATCGTGGTGGGGCAGATAATTCAGTTTGGATTCATGTACCATAAAAAAAAAGACCAAACCTTTGCAATAAAAGATAAAGGTATTCTGTCTCTTAGTGAACCACCTATTTGCAAAAACAGTGCATTCTGACAATATAAGTACTGTAACGATAAACGTGCAACACTTAAGCATGTTATAATCTACTGTTGAATGACAATACAAACAATGGTTACAACAATAATTTTGCACTTACGAGCCACTTCAGGGCCACGTGCTTCTAGCTGCAACCCCCATTTTAGAAAAAGGCACTTCCCCATATGACGCTTTACCTGTCTGCCGAAATATAGATCTGGCAACTTTCCCTAATGAGCTGTAGACGTGTCGTTATACCCTATGAGAATTGACATTGGAGCCTGCGGACTAGTTACTAGTTACTAGTTACCAGTAACACAAATCAACGTTATTGAGGACACTTTTTCTCCATGAAGGACACGTTCCCACATTTTCGTGTTGACGTTTTCTTTGTTACTGGACCGAAGACACCTGATTCAAACGATTTGCAAAGATTTCTACCGCATGGGGAATTTACACCAGTATGCTGAAATCACGTATAAGTTGGTTTCAGTTAAAAGTCACGGTCTGCTAGTGAGCCGCCATCTGACAACAATAACACTCTAACAATTACGCTCTGACAATTAAGCTCCAACAACAATAAAACGTCTACTTGGCTAGTGTGTCTAGATAGTCTGGTTGCCAAATGGCATTTTTAACCTAAACCTGGAAGTAAGGTCCGCCCAGTGTTTTATGGTGTTTTATGTTTTTTCAAGATATACTTAATGAATTTCTGCAGGGTGCCACTTTGTCACCCTTGGGCAAATTTAAATATCAAGATGGCGGCCAAGATGGCTGAAAAATCATACATCAGCCATATCTTTGCTTATAGAATCATTTTGGCGTCTAACTGTTACCAGATTAGTATGAAAACTCAGAGCTAGACTGTGCTTAGCGGGGGAATGAGCCGTTTTGTTTGCCTGTTAGCCCATCACCACCATGGCTTAAAATATCATAGATAAAGTAGAAACTAAAAATAAAATATGCTTTAAACTGTGTCTCAGCCTAGTTAAAAGTCTTGATAAGAATTAACTTCGCGAAAATCATTGGCAAAACTAAAAATTGAGTTCGCTATTTTACTTCATGTGGTTTTTCTCTGTTAGATAGTGCCCAGAAGAGGCGATTCAGTAAGGAATAACTCCTAACTGGTATTTCGGGGAAGGGAAGAAACGTTACTGATATATTAATATTCCAAAACACAACATCACAGTCAGGATTTAAAAACTTCTTAAGTAAGGCAGAAACGTTAACAAAACTACACAAAACAAAACTTAGTAACGATTTCTACCAAGTTTTCGCCGTCAAAAGTCGTGAAATCTCACAAATTTAATTTACTAGTTCGTCTGCTAGCCCATCCTGCCATTGTTTTAATTAAAACAGAACTTGATCTAAATCCGTACTTCATGAAAATCGGGTATAGCTGGCAAAATTAAATATGGAATTGGAAAATTTGAGTTGTCTGTTTGATTTGCTATAGTCCTTTTTCTGTTAACCAATCGCTACTACGATTTGAAGATCCTTTTGTATTAATGCAGAAACAATTCCATTTTTATACAACAACCTTGTTAAGAATTCCAAAAAAAAATTCAAAGGTATACAATTTGACAGTAAGAGTTCATAAGATCTCAAATTAAAGGACAAAAGCGACCTAAAGGCACTAAATGAGGGCTAAAATTACCTAACATCCCTGAATCAAGGGAGAAAAAAATGGAAATGGAGCATGTCGGTTTCGTATTATATTTAAAAGCTTTTCTCCCATATTACCTTAAATTGTTTTGGACAAAGCTGAGTGAAAGGTTTCGCCGATTTTTCCATCTTTCTTCATTTTTGAAAAAATGGAGCATGTTGTTGCTTTAAAATGTGCAAGTTTTTTACAGTAATACCCTCTAGGTCGTTTGGAATAAAACTGAGCAAGAGATTTCACTATTTTTTAGCCCTTGACAGTCCATTTGAAAAAAATTCTCCCCTACTGCCATGCTTACACAGAGCAGTTCATTGGCATTCATTACATAGCCTAGACGTCCAAAATGTATCCTTAACCCAACCCTAATCGTCAATGGCTAGCTGCGGGCTCGTTTTTGTAATTTTAAACTGAAATCTGATAAATTTGGAAAAAATAATAATTTATTTAAATGATTCAGTCACAATTAAGTTTTAACGAAACCTGCTATCCTGAAAACCGAATAAGAAAAATTACCGAAATTTGCTTGAAAACAATTTGATACCCGAATGTCGACGTAACTTGGAGAATCCAAACGCGTTGATACTGTTTACAGGTGATATGACGTCACAGGAAGGGTATTAACCAACCAGAGTACTGTACTAGCTAGACCTCAACATGGAAATCTCTAAGATTACCTAGTACTACTTAGTCCTGAGGTCGAGGTCTAGCTAGCCCGGGGCTTACATTACGCCCGGTCATGTTTAGACCTCAACTGGAAATCCCCACCGTGGGAGGTTTTATGGATAAAAACGCAACAACCTTTTAACGACAGAGTTAACCTTTTGGACTCAGAGGTGAGACATACGGTTTTTTATAAAGAAAACCATTTCGTTTAAAAGTTAAAGAGGAGCCAACCGGGAACAAGTTGCAACTCCCGTAGAATATTCCTAATGAACATTTAATTAGTGTTGTTACAATCTTTGTTAATATTTTCCCACAAAGGGAGACGTTGATAGTAACAAAAAGAGTAAAGCATTGGCACTTAAAATTTAGGTGTGAAGGCCAAAACGGGAATTAACTGGAAGTTGCTTTCTGTTATGGACGTACTTCCAACAAACCATTTAACAAAATTAAAAATGCAGTTAAAAATAATTTTCAGTCAATTTTTACTGAAAATTATGAGTTTAACAAGTTAATGTTTAAACAAAATATCTACTTAACGTTTCAGTGTTAAGTGAAACTTGCCGGGTTTGTACCTGACAGTGTAGTCATAATCTTGGAGGGTGAGGCGCCACCTAAGCAATCTGGGGTTTTTTCCAGACGTTTGCTTGAGCCAGTGAAGTGGGTTGTGATTCAATGATAAGTTTTGTCCCATAAATGTAGGGCCGTAACTTAGCAACAGACCAGATCAGACAAGCACACTCCTTTTCAGTCGTCCCGTAATTTTGCTCATGGGCTGTTAACTTAATTGAAACGTAAAGACAGGGGTGTTCATCTTCATCAAACTCTTGTGAAAACATGCAACCCATACCTTGGTCTGAACAATCACACTGGAGGATGAAGGTTTGGTGAAGTCGGGCGCTCTTAGGACAGGAAACGTCACTAAGACAGTTTTCAAAGTTTCAAAGGCAGTTTGCTTTGAATCATCCCATGAAACGGGATCGGGTGCATACTTTTTCAGGGAGTCTGTCAGGCACGCACAGATTTCTGAATAGCGGGGAATGTAACGTTGGTAGTAACCAACCAAACCAAGGAAGGAACGGACATCTTTCTTAGTTTGTGGACGTACGAATTTTTGTACAGCCAACACCTTCCTTCTGAAGGAGTGCTAGTTCCATTGCCCACTTCGTGTCCAAGAAAAGTAGCTCTGCTGCAAGCGACCTGCGATTTTTGTTGCGTTAACAGTTAACCCGGCCTTCTTGTAAGCAGAGAGGAAATTAAAAATGTTCTCAAGATGTTGTTGCCACGTTTCGGCACCAACTGCGGTGTCATCTTGAAAGGGAGCCACGTACTCCTCCATGCCACGAGTGACATTGTCCATTAGATTTTGGAAACAAAATGGAGCGTTTTTCATCCCCATGTTCATCATGAGGGGAGCAAACTTCCCAATGGGAGTGGTGATGGTGGCGGCCATTGAGGCCTGTGGCGTCAAGCGCACTTGCCAAAATCCAGGGTTTAGGTCAAAAATGGATATGTATTTCCATTTAGCTGCGCGTTCAATACATTCCTCGATATTGGGAATTGGGTAATCTTTAGTTACTGTATTGTTGTTCAGCTCTTTGTAGTCAGCTACAGGACCTGGGCTTGCGTCTTCTTTCTGGACGATGATCATGGGTGAACCATGAGGGTAATCGGTTTCAACAATTAAACCTACACTGAGCATCCTCTCAATCTCAGTGACACTCAAGTCACGTTCAAATTTCGCGTGCCTATAATATTTACAGGGCTTAACGTGGAATCGATTAATTCCACATCGTGGGTGACAATGTCGGTACGACCCGGCAGAGTAGAAAAGACTCCGTCTACACGGTCAAAGACTTTAAGTAAGTCGGATTTCTGTGATTCTGATAAATCACCTGTCTTTTTAAAAAGACTCATGGCCTCTTTGGAATTAAGATGGCCATCACCAGGCTGGCCTGTCCGGACATGGTCGTGGTGAGTAAACTCACGTTCGTCATGAAACGAGTGGTTACTAGACCCTTCCCTAGGCAGATAGGGCTCTAACAAGTTAACATGATAAATGGTCTCCTTTTGAGAACCAAAGGACTTCTTAACAAGATAGTTAGTATCTGATTATCACATCACAGGGTCCATCCCAATAAATATCTAACTTATTGGTTCTAGCTGGTTTTAAGACTAAAACTTTGTCACCAACTTTAAAGTTGCGTTCAACTGCCTTACGATCATAGTAGGTCTTATTTTTGAGTTGACACTTCACACTATTTTCTTGTGCGAGTTCCCGTGAGTATTTGAATCGTTGTAAAAGATCCAAGATGTACTCAAGGACTGATGGATGAACGTAAGGTTCAATCCATTGGCTTTTTACAAGCTCGAGAGGGCCTTTTAAATTTCGGCTGTACACCATTTCTGCTGGGGTGAAACCAGTGCTCTCATGTGGAGCGGTGCGAAGTGCAAACATTGCACCGGGAGACATCTTTCCCAGTCCTGGGGATGCTCGTGGCAAGCGGCTTGCAGCACTGCTTTGAGCATTCTATGAAATCGTTCTACACTGTTAGATTGGGGGTGGGAAACACTTGAATTTACACATTTGATTCCACATTTTTCCAGGAATAATGTTGTAAGTTCAGAGACAAAAACTGAGCCCAAGTCAGACTGGAGCTCACTGGGGTACCCTAACCGAGAGAAAACAAGAAGGAGGGCATCAACCACACTGTTTGCTTCTTTGAGGGCACAGCCTCGGGATATTTTTGTTGCCGGATCAAGAAGGGATAAAATATATTTAAGACTGCTCGACTAGTAGGTCTAATGGGGCCAACAATGTCAACAATGAATTGATTGAATGGTTCCCCATCCATGGGCACGAGTACCATGGGGTCACAAACTTCTGACCAGATTTTCCATTTTTCTGGCAGGTAAGACACGTTAGGACGAACTGCTCAATGTCACTAAAACACTTGGGCCAGTAAAAATTAGTTAGTACTCTTTCCGGCGTTTTGGAACGACCAAGATTCATTGGCATGTGCAGTACTCAATACTAATTTGCTATACTCCTTAGGAAGTACAAGTTGCCTCTTAATTAGTGGCCTTCCTCGGGACGAAAAGGCTTATGAAAAGCGAATCCTTTTCAACAAAAAATAATTTATTTTCGTCTTGCTGACTTTCGGGAATTTCAGCATATTGCCAGCATAACTTGAGTGTGGGGCATTCGTGTTGGAGTTTAGAAAACTCAGTTTGTGGGCCTAATATAGCCAAATCCAAATTATCTGGTTTGGGGTTGACAAAACCATCCATCCCTTCTTGGGGAGGGACTACTCTGAGTTCAGCCTTGCTGCTTGACTCCTCGCTACCGCTAGGAATCTCACGGTAATTAGGGCATAAGATGGGTAGCTGCTCATTCACGCGTGTCTGTGAACGAGTGATGGCATTACGTAGGGAGGGGGGCAAAAACCTTTTCCCTCTTAACACATTCTGGTACGCACTCCTAAACGAGACGAGAGCTTCGGACTGGATGACTCCATAGGGAGTTTGTACATTAATTAGAGCAATTGCGTGGGCGGTTGTTTGCTCTGTTAGGGCATTATGACAATGCGTATACTCACCCATAAATTGTTCGTGTTTTACGAGATACATCATGGGTAGACCCAGTATCTCTTAGGACTAAACACTTGGTCCCGTTGACGGCCCATTCGTGAATGTGTTTAGATAGCATCATTTCGGGAGGGGCAGTATTTACAAAATTACAATCGGCATCTGTGGCTGCTTTTTCAGCTGCGATGCGGTAGCGGCACTTGTTTTTTCGGTGGCCGGAGCGTTTGCAGTAAAAGCAATTGCCATCATACTGACGAGGGCGATCAAACTCACGGTTAGGGTTAGCACTAGGGGCAGAGTCCCCACCAGAGACGTCAGTTTTGGCTTCGACAGATCCAGCCGGCTTAGCTGTTGAGTTGTGGTTACGTCGGTTACCACGCTGTTGACCGGAAGGTTTAGAACCTTGGTTTGACTGTGCAGCTATGGTCTGTGTTTTGACTGCCCGGGTGGCAGTTTCTGTAGCAATCTGCTTGTTTCGAGTGGTGTACTCGTCACACAGTTGGGCTGCTTCGGCCAACGTACCCATCTTTATTTGATCGGCAATCCACTTTCTAAGGTGGTTGCGGCAAGATTTGTAGAATTGCTCTAAGAGCATTAAATTAACAAGTTTATTAAAATCCCTGTTAACTTTGGCTAAATCTAGCCATCTGGAAATCAAAGTTTCCAACTCAAATGCGTAGTCGTGATACTGCATTTCTTGGTCTTTTTCGAGTGAACGAAACTGCACTTTTAATGACTCTTTGGTCTGGACAAATCGGGCAAGTAATTTAATTTTAACTATTTCGTAGTCGAGCATTTCTGTGTCGGAAAGCTGTGCACACTTTGCACCTATGCACACTTTGACTAACACTTCTCCCATTAATGGTAACAACGCGGTCGTCCATTGGTCCCTGGGAATTTTTGACTCATCATAATTCTTTCAAAATACTTTAAGAAACTATTAATTTCTGTTTTGGGCGTCCACTTGTTCATTAGGCGAACAACATCAGCAACTTTACCCTGTTTTACTACTGGATTTGGTTGAGCTGGGGGAGCGCCGTTAGCTCCGTTTGGAGCAGCGTTAACATTAACATTTGTAGCTTGTAGCCTTGCTAATTCAAGCTGTTTGCCGAGTTTAGCTAATTCTATAGCACTCAGACGTTCAGTAGTTAAAGCATCTTTATCTTTAATTTGGGCCTCTTGGTCCTTAAGGGCAAGTTCATGGGCACGTTTTTTATCACCTTCCGATACTTCTAAGGCCCTTAATTTAAGCTCCTCCGCTTTGAGAAAAAGCTCATTTTCTTTTACGGCTAGTTCTTTTTTTGCTAAAACCGTAGCCTCTCTCTTTTCTATAGCGTTAGCTAATGCGTCAGAGAGTTCTGTCAAATCAAGTTTTTCGTCTTCGAGGGCTGCTCGTAAGATTTGTACTGATTCACTTCTAGATTAGCTTACAGTAAATCCTAAGTTTAATCAAACCTTTTTGAGGTCTTTGTTGGGCAAGTCATGGATGATTTCGTATAGTTCATCCATTTCGGACATTTTTGTTTTTAACGTTAAACGGGTTCAAAATAAAGCTTATATATTTAAACCAAAATTAAATGCAGCCGCATATTAATTTGAACGTTAATTTTGGACAGAACGAATTATTAAAAAAAATTCTCTACCAAATTCAGCAAGTTTACATAAACAAATAGCTGGAGAGTTACTTTACCCTCTATTACATATTTTCAACAGATCATTAGCTTCTGGAGAATTGCCGGAGATGTGGAGGACAGCCATTGTTGTTCCTATTTTTAAAAAAGGCAATGCAGCCGTGCCAGGGAACTACAGGCCCATCTCGCTTACCTGTGTTTCCTGTAAATTACTCGAGAGAATTTTACGTGACGAAATTATGTCTTACCTCGCCAAGGAAAATCTCCTAGACAGTAATCAATTTGGCTTTCGCACTGGCAGATCGACCACCTTGCAGTTACTTGCTTGCCTCGATGATTGGACGATGCATTACGACGCCGGGGCACCAACTGACATCATACTTACTGACTATGCTAAAGCGTTTGACTCGGTGTCTCACCGTAAACTATGCTTTAAATTGTCCAAATTGGGTATTGGGGGGGGGGGGTCCTTTTGAAATGGATAAAAAATGTTCTCACCAATAGAACCCAAGTCGTGCGAGTGGGCGAGACAGTTTCATCTGCTAGAGTTGTAACCAGTGGGGTGCCGCAGGGGTCAGTCTTGCAGATCATTAGTAATGACAATAAGATGCCAAAGTTTGCCGATGATATTAAATTGTATCGGCAAATTATTGACTCAGCAGATCATGAGGATTTGTCCGAGGCTCTCTCTACATTGGAGTGTTGGTCAAATAATTGGCAGCTTGGACTTGCAGGCAATAAATGTAAGGTTTTCCATGTTGGATCATCAAACCAATTTAAGGATTATGTGGTTGCAGGTTGCAACCTTAAACATGAGTTGATATGTAGGGATCTTGGTGTATGGTTTAGTGGCGACCTCAAGTGGTCAACCCATTGTGCACACATCGTTAAATCTGCTAGGCAAAGAATGGCCATTGTCCGACGGTGTTTCTTGTCTGGTGATCGCAGGACGCTTTTTTGGGTGTTCTGCGTCTTTGTGAGACCAATATTGGAGTACGCCTCACAGGTCTAACCTAATTAAGGATATTAACCTGGTTGAATCTGTGCAGCGTTCTTTTACAAAGAGGTTACAGGATCTCTCAAACTGTTGTTACAAGGATCGACTGCGACTGTTGGGGGCAGATACTTTGGAGTTACGTAGGTTAAAGCATGATCTTACTTTAACTTACTTGTTGCTTCACAACAAAATCGATTTTAACTTTGGGTGCTTTTTCACACTGCGTACTGACAGTATTACTAGGGGGCATCCGTTGAAACTGGTTGCACGGACTTTCTCTCGGACTTGTCGTGGCCAGTTTTTCTCATTTCGGGTGGTGAAGGTTTGGAACTCCCTTCCTGAGCATGTGGTTATGGCGTGATAATGTGGCATCCTTTAAAGTAAAGCTATCAGCTATAAACGATCATCTTTTATCTTTTACACATTACAATTTTAACTAGTGGGGCTGGTCTTAGTGACCACTTTGTGGCCCTTCCATATCCAGTCGTGTTTTTTATTCATTTTTAATTTTTTTTTATTTTTTTTTATAGTCAAGGCTGCCAGTAAGTGATCCTTGGATCCTTGCCAGACCTGCTGCTTCTGCGGCAAACCTTCTTATATCTATCTTATATATATATAAAAATTCACTTTCAAGGACCCCCTAGCACTCTGGTATGTGGATAGCTAAAATACACGAATGCTCTTAACTACAATACTCGGCTTGGCGGCCTTTAAGCATATCCTATGCACATTTACCCCTTTACACACAATCGCTGTGTTCTCAG
>JAHWFP010111184.1:17838-42274 GCA_023313725.1 Lithobius niger
CCACTGCTTGGTTGCACGGAGCGCTTGATTCTTGGCGGACAGCTTCTCCTACAGCATCGGGTTTTGCGGGAGACGTCTCACGGCAGGAGGGCCTCTCTGGAAGCGGTAACTGTTGCTTCCGGGCGCCGGCAGTTGTTGTGGCTGTTGGGCGGTGTTTTGCACTGATTTTGACGGCAGTGCGACTCCTACTTCGTGATCGTGTTTACGTGATCACTGGCATCTACTTCGTGGCCTTTGTGACGGGACCACAGACATCTAGTTGGAATGGGCTTGCATCCTTCTAGAAACTTGGCATGATAGTATGACAGGGGGGAAACGCTTGTCGGGAACAGCACCTGTTGATCCCACCACTGCCACCAAGTTGTAGCGGCGGACGCTACGACGGCTGAGGTGCTTGTAGCGCCCCCGACATCATTGGTTGACGAGTACTTCTTAGCTTCAAGTTAGCGTGGTTATTTCGACTTTTTACGATAATAAGCACAGCATGGGCTACAGTCCCGGTGTAGGGGATGGAGCGTCGGGTCCTAACTTAGGCCTAACCTGAATGCTATCGGTAATTATACTGCCACCAATGGTGGATTAATTTAATTGTTTAAACGAAGTATAAAAGCTAAAAGGGCTACATAATAGTTTACACTTAAAAACAATTAATCTGCTAGGGAACGAACCTGAGGTTTAAAAACTCTTGGTTTTTATTTTAAAAGATCAGAAGAATGAAAAATAAACACTTTTACATTTGTAGTTCACTAGTTTGCCTTTGTCAAGTTTGCAAAAACAATTTAACAGAATTTACATTTGAAATTTACTTTACACAAGAAGAACGATGTTGATTCTTATAAACACTTAATTTTGATTAGAAAAGCATTTTTATCTTTTGTTCCAATCCAGGAATACCCAGCAAGCTGAACCGCGTCCGCTAAGTTGCAACTACATTTGACAACTGTAGTTTTCAAGTCGTCCAACAGTTCAGTTCAGTTTTCCCTGAATCCACGAGGATCAAACCGTCCCTTTGTTTACATTATAAAATCAACAAAGAATGAAACTGGCTTTTTAGGAAGAGATGCCTACTCTAACATTATGGTGGTAAAGACCAGCAATGCCGAGTTGGCTTACCAACCATAAAGACTCTAAGCTAGAGGTTAAATTAAGTTAGACTATAAATTTAGATTTGGGGGGCTTCTAAAGTTCAACAGTTACTTACAACCACTACCATTTTGCCCGGCATGGCAACCACGGACGTGACATCTCCACTCCCGACCGGCGTGACCCTTCTAGCTTGAGAGATCTATGAGCTGTGCTAAGGATAGAGGGTTGGGGGGCCTTTTTATGCTGGAGCAGCGGATTTTCTCGACCTAAGCGCGGACGGGTAAGAACGCTACGGGGGTCGGATTGGGGGAGGTCCAGGAGAACAATGGGAAAGTCGGTAGAGCAAAGGGTTTTGGTGTAGAGTCGTTTGAAGGAGTAGGGAATGGTTAGAGATAGGCCAAATTGAGTTTTCAACTCTTGAACTTTGGGAAAGGCCTTTACATTGGGAAATTGATTATTGATTGGATATTTACAAATGCACATCGTGAATAGGCTCGTGTTAAAGCTTAGTACTTTGGTTTGGGTAATGAAATAAATCATTACTATTAAATTAAATAAGCTTTAACGGTAAACTGCAGTATTACACACCACAACTAGGTTGGGGGGTGAGGGGGGGGGGACTGAGTTCCTATGCACAGACTGACTTTTGGATTGACTTGGTGAACAGATCTTTATAAGATTTTTAGTTTTAATAGAAGGACAAGCTATTGCACACATTCGGATGGTCACAGTCGGGTTTTTGCAGAAATTTAATACAAAAATATTTACACAAAAATATGTGTCCGGTGATTGCCGATGTCGAATTAGCTCGGACTAATGGTAGCGTTCTGGGGGCAAAAGATTATTAATAAAGTATAGAAGGGATAAATAAACTAGCTTAGTGAATGCTATAACGCATTTAAGTTAATTTGGATTTATAACCTTTAAAGTTAAAAGACAGGTAACGATCGTGGTGGAAATTTTTCATAGAAGTTGCAGCTGTTCAACATAATAAAAAATATCACACTTAAAAGGTTGTCTGTATCCACATGTGTGTGAGGTTAAGTACCATAAATGGAAGCCCCTCCTAAATCACAACTAAGCTAGTGTCTTTGGGCTTTTTGCCCTAAAATAAAAGCAATAAAATCAAAAATACAAGATACAAGTTTCAATAATGGCGGCTCTGATGAAGGAGCACTGCGGTAATTTTGGAGTAGTTTTCAAATGGCGATTGTGAGACTTCAGGATGGAAATTTGAAGATTGGGCTTCCCGAAGACTTAGATAATATGTCAGGCTATTAAATGGTTGCAAGATGGGCCGTTTCTGTCCATTATTAAAAATTCGGCGAAGGGTTTAAGACCGAGGTCTTTTTGGCCTTCTGAAGCGCTCAAGGAAAAAAAATGTTCCACGAGTTTTTTGATCTTTGGAGGTCATGTATTCTCTCCAATCGTTTTTTTTCGGCAGGCCGACATTACACCCAGTGATGTATCAACGTTGATTACTTTCTTCCATGCATTCACTGGGTGTGAATCAGTGTCTTTCTTTTCTGGTATTGTGAAAAAAATTGCCTGGAAAACATGGATGTCGTTTCGTGACTTACTCTCTAATGTCAACAACAGCAACATAGCAACAACATGTCAGCTTTATGTGAAGGTAGAAGTATACCACCAAATCCTCAAATTCACGATGCATCTCGGTAGGTAGGGAAAACAGATGGTGGCACAGGTTGAGACCACTGAGGAAACACACTTCCAGACGTAAGCAAACATTGCCAGTAACTGGTTATGTGTAACTGCAAGGAACGATGCACACAGTGATGTTGTTTAAAAAAAATCGACTCCAATGCATTACACTCTTTTGTGTACAAGCGAAGGTCATTGATCAAGAACGGCTGAATAATGACACGAACTAATTATATTGACTTACAACTGCTGAACATCTCACAGTTTACGTTTTTTAATGTGAAACACTTACCAATGTAGTACTAGTTAACCTAACCTAATGACCTAACCAGATCGTTATCATAAACACTTTATCCAACCATTGTATTAAAAGTAAAGTTGCTGATGTCATTTCTTTGTTGAGAATAAATAGTTGTCATAACTGATAATGATTATTATTAGTAAATTGTTCGTTATATATATTTACGTATACGTACATCTACATAATAATTTCCGATCCCGGCTGAGCTGATAAGAAAAAAGTAAAACCTCCGGACAATCACTTTACTCGCTTTTGATTGTTTTCGTGCACGTGTAATATCTTTACTTTTACTTTTAATTCACTACACGAGCCTACAGACCATAAGTCATACGTGTAATATCTTTGGTACGGTGCCTAACAATTCCTGGTGCACGTGCTAAGAATTGAAAACTCGTTCAAACCGTTGATTATTGATGGGTAAAATGAAAGACTCTTGTTTTTCAACTAGATGCGTATAGTTTTAAATCAAACTAAGCTAAGTTTTTGGGGCCTCGAAATTGGCAGCTGGAAATGATGCAATGGCTTATTTAATTCGCAGATGAAGGCTTTCAGAGCTGAGCTGAATTGTTTCAAACTGGACAACAACAATCACTGCTGAGCACGAGGCTGATCATTGCTATCTTGCAAAGTAATCGTCTACAATCAAAGCTCAACATTAATGAGCCATTGTTAGTCCCCCATAGGTCACCGATTTACTTCTCTCCTTTCCCAGAAAAGAAAAATGCCAAAGCAGCCGTGCTAAAGGTTTCAACTTTTGTTCTACGAAAGCTTATTTATTTACTTCCCACAGAAAAATTGTTTCATGCAAAGATGGTTCAACACGCACATTCTTTAAACGGTGCATCCTGTGATTTCAGCCACTGGATGTGCAGATTCAGTGACTGAGGCCAACAAAAATCACCGTTTGTAAGGTTGCCAGGATGGGGAGGGGGAAAGGTACGTAATGTTGAAAATTACGTCCTTTTCAGTCCGCTCAGTAGGATCCAAAAACACAACTCTTATTTGCTTAAGTGTGCCAGGAAAAGTAGGTCTGTAAACTTAATTCATGACCGGCCCCGTGCATAGCAAACCGTTGATTGTTGATGGGTAAAACGAAATTGGCAGCTGGAAACGATCCTACGGCTTATTTAATTCGCAGATGAAGGCTTTCAGAGCTGAGCTCTCGGCAAACGGGAAACGCGAAAATGGGTCTCGGCTGCGTTGTGCCCAGGAACGATGCTTGAGCATGCTAATGTTTAAAACGGTGAATCCATTGATTTGAGCCAAGGGATGCGCTGATTTAGTGAGTGAAGCGATCGAAAATCAGCGTTTGTCAGCCAGTGTGCGCAAAAATTGGTTCGAAGAACCTTAATTCCTTGAAAGCGTTTCTTACCCAGTATGCGCGAAAATGGGAGTGGGGAGTTGGGAGTGGGAGTGGGGAGTGGGGAAGAAACTTCCACAAACACCAGAATATTGGAAGGTGGCATTCAGAAGGTTGCATCCTACACCAGCCGTGCGTTGAAAAATCACCGTTTGTAAGCCAGTGTCCAAGGTTGGCAGGAGGAGGGGGGGGGATGTTCGTAAATGTTTACAATTACGCCCTTTTCAGTCCGGTCAATAGGATCCAAATAGACAACTCGTATTTGCTTAAGTGTGCCAGGAAAAGTGGGTCTGTAAACTTAAGTCATGACCGGCCCTCTAAATGCCAAAGCAGGCGTTCTACGAAAGCTTATTTATTTACTTCCCACAGAAAAATTGTTTCATGCAAAGATAATGGTTCAGCGCTCACATTCTTTAAACGGTGCATCCTGTGATTTCAGCCACTGGATGTGCAGATTCAGTGACTGACGCCAACAAACATCACAAACGGTGATGTTTGTTGGCCTCAGTCACTGAATCTGCCAATGTCCAAGATTGCCAGGATGGGGGGGGGGGAGAGGGGGGAAGGTTCGTAAATGTTTAAAATTACGCCCTTTTCAGTCCGCTCAGTAGGATCCGAAAACACAACTCCTATTTGCTTAAGTAAACTTAATTCATGACCGGCCCCGTGCATAGCAAACCATTGATTGTTGATGGTTAAAATGAAAATCAGCGAACGAAAATCAGCGTTTGTTAGCCAGTGTGCGCAAAAATTGAATTGAAGAATCTTAATTCCGTGAAGGAGTTTCTTAGCCAGTGTGCACGAAAATGGGAGTTGGGAGTGGGGAGGGGGAGTGGGAGTGGGGAAGAAACTTCCATAAACATCCAGAATATTGGAAATGGTGCATCTAACACCAGCCGTGCGCCGAAAAATCACCGTTTGTAAGCCAGTGTCCAAGGTTGGCAGGAGGGGGGCGGGGTGGAATGTTCGTAAATGTTTACAATTACGCCTTTTACAGTCCGCTCAATAGGATCCAAATAGACAACTCCTATTTGCTTAAGTGTGTCAGGAAAAATGGGTAAGCAACCTTAATTTATGACCGGCCCCATGCGTAGCATGGGCTTCCTCTAGGGTATACATAAAGACATTAATTACTAGTATAGTAGCCTAATTAATATGTAAGCATACCATAACATCCATTCTGTAATTATAGTGATTTAAAAACTATTGTTTAAGATTGATTGTTGATGATAAACATGCGTGACATAAGGTCAGGTGAAGAGTGTGTGGTCTGAGGGCTGTGGGGCCCTCGTGGCTTTTTCAAGAAGAGGTTTGAGGGCGCACCGAACTCACAGATGTGGCTCTTCTCTGTCCTGAGCCCCAGTGTTGGGCAAGGGAAAAGCTAGGACTTGTGTGACTAGCTACAGGCCTATTGCGCTGTTGTATTGTGCCTGTAACTCTATGAGCGCCTTCTCATTCGGCATGTGATCTGGCGTCTTGAGTTGTCAGGAAGCCTGTTTAATGCACAATTTGGCTTTCGTAAGAACAGGGGTGGCTTGGATGCAACCCTTCCGAATGTCCATCCAGTAGCAGTCGCCACTTGGCCAGTAGACATTACAAAGCACTCGCCATTTCACAATTTTTACTTGCCACATACCAAATACGTCTTGTATGATGAAAGGTTTCTCTAATTTATGTATTAACAAAATTGTGCAATTTTTTTAAACTCCAGTATTAATGCAGAAAATTTCAGCTATATAGACCTTATAAATCTGAGTATAACGTCGCAAACCGTTCGTCTTGAACTTGTACGGTTCCAGGGATACCCCTTTTTTAGTGGCAGCTAGTCGCCGATAAGGCGAGTAAGGCTAAATTCCAAGTCGCCAAATGTTGATTTCCACTCGCCAAATGGCGAGTGGCGACCGACATTGGAAGGGTTGCTTGGATGCAGTCCTGTAGTTGGAATCAAGCATCTGCGAGGCGTAGGTGTATGGGTGGCTGTCGGTTGCCGTCTTCCTGGATATTAGGGCTGCATATGACATGGTGAACGTCGCATGGGTGGGGTACACTTTAAGTGAGCTTGGGTAGGGTCAGCGTAGTGGGATGCTGTGCTAGTCCTCCTCGGTACCTGCTGGTTTGCAACCTAGGTCAATGGCTGTCGCCTCCATGGAAAGGTGCCTTATTCAGAGGAGGTGCCCTTGACCCTGCTCTGATCGCAGTTGCCATCAATTCGGTCCTTGTTGAGCTTTGTTCCTTGGTCAATGTGGTTGCATATGCCGAAGACATTGCCATATGGGTGTTTGGCTTGAACCTGACCCAGTTGCTGGGCTCTGTTGAGATTGAGGTTGCCCGGTGCACCCATCTTCTTGCTGCTATTTCTCTCTGCAGCTAATACTGAGTTGCTGATTTTCGTTGTGGGCCCCACTGTAACAGGGCTGTTGTTGGTGGATGGGGTCCACATACACTCAGCACAGAGCGTGCATTACTTTGGTTGGGTACCACCTGGAGTCAGAGCTGTCATGGGCGGGAATTTGGTGGTTGTCAAAGAGGCTGTGACCTCCAGGGTCCGTTGTTTTGAACTCACTGGTCTCCAACAAACTGATGACTAAGCATGCCGTCGTTTAGACCTTTATATGATCTTTGTCAGGGCGTGTGCTGACGTTCATCTCCCGGTGCTAACGCGTTTCAAAGCAGCCGTCAACGAGCACAGGTGGCCTTGACGAGTGCTTATGGATTGTCTGGCTACCTGCCATCCACCCCAGTTTTGGCTTTGTTGGTTAAGACGGGAGAGATGCCGATGGAGCTGAGTGTGACGGAGGAGCTTTTGGCCAATGCCTGCTTACGAACGATTAGCAGGGGGTTAGGCAGACCCTTGGCTTGATTAACCTGGATTATACCACTCTTGGGCCCAGGGTGTGCGAGCAGTTGGGGCATTGGGCTTGGGGGCCCGATTGACTGGAGGTTGAGTCCTTTTCGAACCCAGTTTCACTGTTTGTGTGTGGTGTGGTTCAGCCCTCCAGCTGTCCTGTGGGGATTCGTCCTCTGGGGTTCAGATTTACTGTGACCCCTCCTTTGACAGGATGGGTGACACAGACCCCAGAAGGGGATCGTAAAGGCTCACTCATTGCCCTAATAAGAAATTGCTAGATATTACCAATGTAAGGACAGGATTTATTCCCGTTTAAGGAATAAAACAGTTTTAAAGGTTGCATTGTTAAACGTTATAATTATTTAGGTGTAAAAGTAGGCCAACCTTCTTGTTCCCAGGTGAAATGTAGCACTGCAGCAAAAGCTGCTGGGAGCAAAGCAAAAAACATCCCTTCCCTAGCAATGGGTTCAAAGGATCTTGGTGTGAACATCTGCCCATGTGCAGGTGTTCGCACATCCTGGCGCTGAACTATTTGCCACTGCTGGCTGCCACCACAGTGTGCCTCAGGAATGCTCTTCTGTATTCCAACAAACTTCTCCTTGACATCAGCACCTAATAGGCAAAACGGAAATGAAGTAGATTAGTCAAGTGTACCTGACACACACCAGTTTGTGGTTTTGTCAGGCAATCGGATATGTTGCTTGGGTTGGTACATAGTGAATACTAATCTGTAATGTATCCACCTACTATTTCACGTGGCGGCAGAGGATGTCAATGTGTTTCATTCCTGAACGTCAACATAACTTGTGAAGATCAACGTGTGTAATTCGTGAAACATAAAGGACAGAAGGAAACATAGTTGCAAGTAAATAGGAAATCGAGTTTAGTCATAATAAACATTTTAAGTACAGAACATGTTACCAGAAACGAGTCGGCAAGGGAAGTGAATTGCAAACAAACTTTACAACAGTATAGCGTTTCCAAGTCTCACTAACAATAATCAGTGCAGGACACTGCTATTGCTACTATTGTTACGAGTGTATTATTACGTACTCTTTCATGGATCAGTTATAAATTATCATATCAAAAACCAAAACTGGTAAAAGGGGCCGCCAAGTTCCGAATGGTTCAGCCCTTCAAAGGACTAATATCAACACACCAAAACATTTGCCAAATTAATCGCACCGCTTAATAATTCGAAGCTCAATCAAAACTAGAACATTGCTACTTGCGGTAGCAATGTTCAAGTTTTCATTTAACGTCCAAAGTATTATTCGGTGCAATTAAGTTGGCGAATGTTTTGGTGTGTGGATATCACTCCTCTGAAGGGCTGAACCATTCGGAACTTGGCGGCCCCTTTTACCAGTTTTGGTTTTTGATATGATATCACTCCTTTTTTTTAAATTGTGTATTGACTCAACTCCACTACCGTGCAGATGAGTAATAAAGTGCCACGTCAACAAGAAATTGGTTTTCAACAATTTGCTACTGCCTTTTACCTATAGGCCGAACCATTCTCAACTTAGTTACCTCTTTATTGGCTTTTGGTTTGGTTTTAATTTTGTTGTAATTTGTTGTATTTAGTTAGTTTTGGTGTGTTGATATCACTCCTTTGAAGGGCAGAACCACTCAACTTGGTGGCCTCTTCACCATATTTTGGCTTTATTTATTTTGCTTTGTTTTTACACTTGGTGAATTGTACGTAAATACAATTTCTTGGCAACGTTGTTTAGATTTATCGTGATACACTAGTGTGTGTCTAAGCACGCACGTCAGTATACACGTTCTCATTGTCGGAACTTTGGCCGTCCAATGAGAGACGATGCCGACAATACTAACAATGGTTATAATAATATTTTCGTACTTATGCGCCCTCCCACGCCTTCCCTGTTACGCCCCAAGGCTCCAAACCATAAAAGGTATGCAGTTCGTATTGTAGTGCACCCATTCGTCCGATTTCATAGCTGGAAGCCTTCCCGTTATATAGGTATCGATGAATAATCACCCCATGGGATTTAACATGGGGATGAGCGGACTAGCTAGCTAGTTAGTAACACATTTTCAACGTTATTGAGGGGCAGATTTTGCATTGAAAGCAGCATAGCTGGCATTCAAACACGATTTAATTTTTGTCAGGTGGGTCATTGCTCTCGATTTCAACACAATTTATACTTTTGTACCGCATTATTATTTTTTCCCAAGTACCTGAAATGTGCCCAACTGTGCTTCAAGATATAAGACACTGACGCAATGTCGTCGCGCTACAATGGTTTATAACCTCGACAATTGAATTGATGTGATGTTTGTTGTGATGTTTGTTGCCTAACTTGACGCGACACACTAGCGTGTGTTTAGATATCTGGATCTAACAAGCCCCCACATGAATTCAACGGCTCTTGTGGTCAAAGAAGTTGATTCAAACAATTGATAAATCTGGAACAGACAAACAATGAGTTAACAACGCATGGCTACAGTACATAAGCCTTTGGTCATGACATCAGCCCACCTCTGTTCAGTGGAGACATATTCTAGTTTAATATCTTCTGACTTGATGTTCTTCCTCACAAAATGATAAATTATTAACTCTGACGATAGACAGTATTAGTAGGTCAGCCTAGGGTGTAAGGGCTTTTTGGCCAAAACCCTTTTGGAGAGGATACCGGGACTCCAACTGTCAAAAAAACCTCCGGCAAAAATCGTTTTCACGAACTCTAGTTTTTTTTTCTCAAGTTTTGGCGCCCCCCGCCCTTTACTTGTCCGACCTCCAACTTCAAACCACTGTATCTCCAGGAGTTATCATCCGAATTGACCCATCATAGAAATTCTTAATAGCCACAACTTTATTCTTCCATCCTGCGAAAACAGAACTCAAAATTTACTACTGGTTCTCCAGCCAGCTACAAGCTTAAGAAAAAGTCACCAAACTGTGCACACACTTCCGGTCATCGTAACTCCAACCCATTTGTACATTTGTAATGATTTCTTTTCAATTTTTATAGGCATAAAGCCGACCTAAGTTTAGATTAGTTGTGGAATAGAAGGAGCTTCCTTTGCACAGGTACTTAATAACCTCATAAATAAGATGTGAACTTGTCAAATGTGATATTTTTTATTTGATTTGTAGCGCGCACAATTTATATGAAAAATTTCCATGATAACTAAGTTCTGCCACTGCAAAGTTAATGCCCCAACTTTAAATGCGTTTTAGCATTTTTCACTATTAATTATTTACTCTTTTACTATTTTTACTTGCCCCTTGAACACAACCATGGTGCTCAACTTCAAAAGATTTTTACGGCAATTTTACCGGACACCACTTTTTGTTTTTGTTTGTAAATATTAATACGAAAATCGCCGAGGGTGACCACCCACAGTTCCAAATGCAATTCTAGCTTGCTCTTCCTTCTATTAATAAGTAATAAGTAATCTAGTAATAAGATCTGTTTTCCAGTGCCATTAAATTGATATTCTGTGCAAGCACTTCGTCCCCCCCCCCCTCCTTCAATATTTGCGATGCGTAACATCGTAGTTTGGACTGTTGCGTTTCCATCAATTCACCAAACCCTTCCAGAACTCTAAACCCTCAACGGCTCCAACGGTCCTAGATCCAGCCACTCAGAGCTCCTAAGCTCCAGCCAATCAACGAAACCCCCCCTTGTCTCTACCTTTTAAAGGCCAATTCAGATCGTTATACTTCACTCTAAAGCCTTCACGTGGTACAGCTCGTTTTGGAACTCGAACAAATTTCCCTCCTCCAAGCCTGCCTGCCTCTCTTGCCGCCAAAACGTGCAGTTGTCGCAGACGTCCGCCCCCTCCCTCCCCCATAAAACCCCCCAGCCGAAAGCATCCACAGCACTGCTCACAGATCTCAGACTAGGAGGTGGTCACGCCGATCGGGACCGGAATGATGCCGTCCGAAAGTTGCCATGCCGGGCACTTCGTATTTTCGCGTAGTTTATAGTTGAAAGTTTTACTTTAGGCCCCTAAACCTAAATTACTAGTTCACATTTTAACTTAACCTCTAGCTTGAATTTTTATGTTTTAACTTCGTGCATCGGCAGTTTCTGAACTTAGTTAATCATAAAACGTCAGGGTGGTTCCCTTCCTAAAGCACCATGTTGATCTTACTTATTTTAAAGAATTTAATTTAAGTAAAAGTCCTACTTAAATTGCTAGTGCTCCCGTTGAGCCGATCTAGTTCAGATTTAACTGGAAGTTTAGTTGAGTTTGTGGGAGTTTGAACGCAAACAACATACTGTAGACCTATTGTAACTTTCGGCTGCTTTTACTTTAGGAGGTTGAAAAATACCTGAGTGAACTTTCTTGATGTGAAAGGTAACTGTTTTCTTAAACGCCAAAGTTCGTTTGTTGAATTTATTAATGTAAATTCGTTGTGCTTTATTTTGAAAAGCTTTCAGTGTAAAAACTCGTGATAAAATGTAAAGTGCTTTTTATTCTTACTGTCTATAAATAAAACCAAGCGTTTTAAACGTCAGTTGTTTTTACCCCGTTATTAATTGTAGAGTTAAAATATTACGTAAATCCCCTTTTATTCTTAACTCAGGATTTTGCTGCAATTAATGTCACCCCACTATGGTGGCAGCGCGTACCGTGTAATTTGATACTTGTTAGGCCTATTTAAATTGATAGGATATTTTCGCTCCGTTCCCTACATCGGGCCGTAGCCACGACTGTGCTTTGATAAACCAACAAATCACCGAAAGTATTATTTTAAACAAGACCGAAGTCTACCTGATGTCGGGGATGTTACAAGCACCTCAGCCGTCGTTGCATCAGCCGTTACAAGGGTCTCTGTGTTAAAATTTCAACTTTGAGCGCTCATAACTCCATCAAAAGTGAACATTTTAGAACCAACTTTGCAATCGAGCCTCGACTAGTCAAGGCCAGTGTACAGTCCAAAAATTTTAAAATTCGGTCCAGCCATATCAGATATCCAGAGAGGGGACAAATAGACAAGTTTTTGTTCTTGTTGTGGAGATGTACCATTCGTCTGTCCTCTTTATATACCACCTAAAATCATTGGACAAGGCTCAAATCGTGTGCCTTTTCAAGGTTATTTTAGTTTAGTGTAACTGAAAGAGTTATTTAAAAGCAAGCCATCACGTGCTAACTGAAACAATGCTATTTTGCTGATTAAAAATGCAAATATCCTTACTGTAACCAAATTCTCCCAACGAACAATTACGGAGCGTTCACAAATTACGTAACATTTTTTCCTAGCAATTTATTACGTAACACTTCGTCGTATCCCCGTCTTCCCCCATCATATAACAGATGATACCACATTTGCTCAACCCTCCCCTGCCACCCTCCAAGTGGTACGTAATTTGGGAACGCTCCTTAACGTCAGTGTAGATAAGGTTCCTGTTAAATTCTGAATACTGTTTGTTTTGTTCACAAATCCTACTTGTTAATTGGTTCTAAAGATAGCGTTCCGTGCAGCATCAGTTTCTTATGTTCCAAGCATTCAGTGTAGATACGAACCCACACCATAGCATGTATAATTACTCCTACTTTTAAAATTCTCACCTTATTTAGATGTAGATAGGAATCCTACTATCTCTGGAAGTCAGGCGGCACAGATGGTAAAACTCAGGAAATTGTTCACTTCTTCATAAAAGCATGGAAAAAGGCATGATGAATGTGCATGCCTGTAAGATCCTTTTTAGATATGGAGCCACTTCGAAATTTACCCAGGAGCCCTTGAATCCAAGATGGCGGTTGAAAAACGTTTTTTTTTTTTGCTATAACTCCTTAACCTTCAACAAATCCAAATCATAATGTGAAACAAAAACGTTCAGTATACAATTCTGGACAGGAAAAGTGATATACATCTTTTACGTAAAAGCATCCATTCAACCCCAAAATCGTATTTCAAATACAGTATATCGCCCTTAATTCACTCGAACGCTCCTTTTTTCAGTTGGTTGTTACCTAAAACAAAACCCACAAGGGTGAAAGAACCCACCAAGTTTCAGCCAATCAAAGTAGCGATATCAGAGCCAAAATGGCTGCTACCAAGTTGCTACATTAGTTGCCAAGCTAATCCCACCGAGTAATTAGATCAAAGGTTAAATCAAAAACTTGGCCATTGTTACTATCTGTGTAGCAATGGTCTGCGGCAGAGCGGTAAAAACGTATGGCGAGTTTCGAATTCAAAGTGCTATTGTGAGCTCTCTAATGGCCCGAAATGGACATTAGGACGTGGACTGTGAGCCGATATCGTTCAAGTTCGTTTGCCAACTCAAAGAACTACGTGAATTTTTGCAGGCAGACAGATAATGATGATAAAATCACAAATTATCATTGTTCACCAAGCCAAAGTTGCACATTAATTTGTAATAATGCTTTAAAAACGTATAATTGTTGAGGTGCGCCAATTTGTCAATAGATGGCGTTGCGCACAATTTAAAAAAATAACGAACCTTAATTACGCGCTAATCATATTTTTTTCTTTCTTCCGACACGGATATAAACACGAATGTATTATAAAACTTTAAAATCATAATTTAAATAAACGAATTTAGTAAAAAAAACTTCGAGCAGCCAATCATTGAAGCACAAGCCTGAGGTGTGCACCACCACGCCATGGCACTCTGTTTGCCAAATCTCAAGCGCCACGCACGCCGCCGCTGATCAGGTTGCTTCCACGGCATGCTGCCGCTGCACTAAAAGTCTGCCGTTGTTTGTAACAACTGCAGAAAAAAGTGTTTTTACATATTATGAAATGGAAATATACTCGGTCAACAAATAACCAAATAGTCAGAACTATTCAGATTAGAAAGTACTGCTGAGATGTTTATTTTGTGATTTTGTTGACTAATTAGTAGAGTGCGATGTGATTTCCAATTATTTTTAGTGCTGAAAGCAATGGTAATCGTTAAAAACTATCTGACTGAAAATGGCCCCTATTTTCTGATTTTTTTTAAACTGGGGGCCGATTTTCAAGTTTTAAGTTCATGCCTGCTTTATTACCATTACCACTGACCTGGTACCCACGAAAATCATAGGTAGCAAATTGGTGGGCCATCGTAGTAGGTGCCAAAATTGGAAAATGTCGTCCAAAAGTATGTTTTTGTGTGCTTATAACTGTTAAACTATTCATCCGACTGTAAACAAAATGGTTGTGTACTATGACCAGAAAAAAATGTCCTTCAGCAAAGGTCCTATTAATTATTTTTTGCTTAAAATTAACCCTTCTCTTAATCATTTAATTTCTGTTATGTCATTGCTAGCGTAGATGTTGTAATTTATGTATTTACACATCTGCAGTGGAAGATGTAATTAAGATAAATGAACGTAGTGTGGGTGCATGGGTAGCTGCGAGCACTGGGGCGTCAGATTCGTCTTGGTCCCGGCTGTACATCTCTGCTTTCTTACAGACCTGGGTTCGATCGTGGCAACCCTGGTTGGTGGGAGGGAGCCGGGGAGCAAAACAAACAATAAAAGCCCATAATTAGATTTCAAGTAAGAAGAAAAAAATCGTTTATTTGGCCATCAATCAAAATAGCTAAAATAAAAGCTTTTACAGTATCTGGATTCCAAATAAAATCGCAAAAGGAACAAACTCATGTGGCAACCCTGGTTGGTGAGGGGGGGGGGGATGAAAACAAACAATATGTGCATTTATTTTTTAATTTCAAATAGAAAGAAACAATAAAGCATGTATTTGGCCTTCAAATAAAAGGCTGACGTTTGATATTTTGTTTCAAACCAGTTATAACGTAAATTAAGTGCATCATTAAGGTTTAGAGAGAAAGAAAGATGTTCCAGGTGATGTATCACGAACGAAGGTGCTAGTGTCCTCCTCCAGCAACGATACACTCACCGCATCTGCTTTCCACACCTAAGCATATTCTCCTGCATAAGTCAGGAGTAAATGTCTCAAATGCAGCAGTAATGACAACGTGCAGTGTTGCAATATCCAGGACTGGTTTAATGTACACAAATCCCGTACTATTCCCCACACACTAAAGTCCATAGGCGTCAGATCACACGAACGCGCGGGCCATTCCATCGCACTTCTTCTACCAATCCTGATCCTGCTGTTGGGAAATTGGTCATCAAGAAGGTCTCGCACCTGTGTTGCATAGTACGGTGATGCACCATCTTGTTGGAAAATAATACCTGCGGGACACTTTTCCCGTACAGCTGGCAGAATCCTGTCTTGTAGCAGCTGACGATATACTGCACCGTTGATTGTTCCATCAAGGAAAAATGGTCCAATGATTCCCCCCCCCCCCTCCCAAGCCCATATACCTTCCCAAAGATTGATGCCAAGTGACAGCGTGAAAGCCGTCATAGTGACGTGTGGGTTGTCATCACTGTAAAATATGCAGTTGTGACGATTAACTCTGCCATTGGGCGCCTTCGATAACTACCAATCCAAACTCAACCAAACTGTACCATCTGGAGGCAGTTTGATGCCGTTAACACACAGAATGCCCATTATCAAACTTCGCTCTGCCTCCATACTGGATGAGTTTGGTTTGGGGTTTTCGAAGGCCCTGTTCCAGATGAAATTTGGCTTCATCGGAGTATAATATCCGTTCCACGTTCTGTGGATCATCTGCCAGGAAATCTAGGAATTCCTCGCAGAACTGAATGCGTCAACCGGAATCATCTTCGTTTAAGGCGTTGATACGCTGTGGACGGTACACCTTCAAGCCTACGTCCTTAATCAGCGTATTAACTGAAGGCAGTGACACACCCGTTTGCCGTTCCAACTGACGCTGGGACGTCGTTGGTTCATCAAGCAACGCGTGGTGGATCTCGGCGGCATTTTCAATCGTTCGTGCCGTTCATTGTCGGCCAGAATGGGGCTTATGTTGATTTTCTACAGAACCTGTGGTTTCAAATTTCTCCATCAAATGTGCCACTGTAGACCGGCATGGAGGTGGCTGAAGATACGTAGCCTGCCACCTCACCAAATTGTCTGATAACATATCGTTTTGGTAATACCATTTAATAATAGTGATACGTTGGTGTAGGGTCATGCGTGGCATGTCGTTATGAAATACAAAAAGAACGAGTGGTATCGAACGAAGCTAATACAAAAAGAACAAACTGTATTGAATGATACGTATCAGGTTGTATGCACCTAACTGCTGTCACGTCCAAGTGTACGGACCAACCAGTACTACAGTATACTACACATCACACAATAGTGCATGCCCTGGGGACATCAGGTCTCATGACTCACAACTTTGCGTGCAACGGCAGTACAGCAGCTGAAGGGCAACATGCAGCATTAATAAAGGTTACTAAATCGTAAACTCAGCCAATTACAGGAAGTACAGTACTGTAAACTGGGAACTCCTGTCGGATAACGTTACTAGGCGTTTTGTGCAGCAAGTGGTGTGGCGATTAGATGTGAATACTGGATAGTTGTTAATTCAGTATGTACATTGGGCGCAGGGCCGTAGCCAGCACCCCGGAGCCCCCGGACGTGCGGGGGTTTTGCCTACTGGGCCAAAGAGCATGAAACGCGATGAGGCCTTTATAGTGGACTATAGCGTTGATTTTTGTTTACAAACTCGTGCTAAGTTCTGTTCCAGAGTACCATGTAGCGTAGAAATGTTAAGGTTCAAATGAAAGAGCATTCTTTCTAGTTCCTGTAGGCCTAAGAGACGTGAAAATGACCTGTTTATGTATAAAGCTTACAATTTGGAAGCAGTTAATGATCACGTTTAAAATTTGTTTGCCAGCTAACAACGAAATTGGAAGCCCAACACGATAAAATGGTTACATTATTTCGAGACGTCAGCTTCAGGAGCACAGTTAAATTGTTGAAGACGTAGTCGCAAAAAAAAATCGTGCTGATTGTTAATTTAAAAAAAAAGTAAACAAATTGAACTAGTTATGTTAAAAAAAACAAGCTTAACGGTATTAAAAAAGAATTAAAATTTCAATGGCAACGAAGCGCCATCCTCTGCCTCACAGTCGTAAAGCATAGACCTTTTACCTAGTTCACGTATAGTTACATTACGCTCGACAGAAAATATTGTCTGTTTTGTCGCCCCCCCTCCCCACCAACCAGGGCTGTCGCATGCTTTTGTTACCTTTTGCGTTCTTATTTGAAATGTAAATAAAAGCTTTCGTTCCTGAGGTCAGGAGTAACCGGGAATTGTTGTTGGACTTAGAAAAATTCGACGTGTAGCGTTTTTTTTTGAAAGACCCTGTAGTGCTTTAAAGATATTCCATGAACAAAGAAATCTTGCTACAACCGATCATAGACTAGACTAGAACTTAGCTAACCACCGGGTAGTAAGAGTCTAATGCTTACCAGCCTTTTACTGACGAATTTTACACCTATACCTTTACTGTCAAAGCTTGTCCGTGTTCTTCTAGGTTTTGACTTTTAGACCCTTACTCTTAGTATTTAACGTTTCGTTTTTTGTTTATTAATATCACAGTGCTTTGTATAGACCTTTCTATTTGGGAGTTAGCAAGTTGAATTGCTGCTTGCGAATCACAAAACACTGTAGTTGCTGGTAATTGAATAATTTCATTCCCAACTTCTTGAACCAGTGTACACATCCAAAATATTCTCTCGCTCCCAGGCATAAAAGCACGATATTCAGATTCACACTTGCTACGTGAAACAGTTTTTTGGTTTACTGCATGCCAAAGTACAGGGCTTCCTGTATAAGTCACCACTACACTACTAATCGATTTCCTGTGGTCTGGATCATCTGCATGACTTGCGTCCATGTAGACTCGGAAACCCTTAGTATTTTCTTCGGTAAATTAGTCTTAATTTCTTCGTCCCCTGCAGATACCGTAACATTCTTTTGGCTGCAGTCCAGTGAGTGGCCCTGGTTTTGCTGAATGAATGGAGATGGCGTTTGATGCATAAGCAATGTCGGGTCTTGTAGCTAAGGCTATGTAAGATCTTACTAATTGACGATACAGAATATTTTTCATTTCCTCTTCTTTCTTGGGGGTGAAAGTAGTAGTTTTCTTTAAATGAGTTCCTGGTGCAACGGGCGTACTAACAGGTTTACATGTCTCTATACTGAATTTCTTCACGACTGTTTTTGTATAAGTCTGCTGATACAGTCCCACTGACCCATCTGACATACCGCTCATACTGGATACCAAGTAAAAGTTTGTAGGACCTAAGTACTTGATTTCTAAGTCACTTTCTAAGATTTTTCATAGACGTATATGCATGGACGTGTCTTGTGACGCACAGGCCAAGTCATTGATGTACACAGTTACGATTCCTAGAACTCCACCAACTTCTATCCAATAAACGCAGGCATCTGATAAACAATGCTGCATTCGATTTTGTAATATGATCTCATTAAACCTGTCATACCAACACGTGTCAAAATTGCTTAAAGCCGTAAATGCTTTTGACAAGACGACAAATTTTATTTTCCTGCCCAGGTATACCGAAGCCTTATGGTGGGCGCATGCTCACAAATTCATTTAGCTGGCCATTTAAGTATGCTGTGGTGCCATCATACTGGTCAATAAACCAGCCTTTCTGAATCGCCATACTTAATACAAGACGAATATTAGACCATCCGGCTATAGGACTGTAAGTTTCAAAATAAGATTCAAAGTACCTCTTGAGTATAACCTTTTGCAACCAGTCATGCTTTATAACAATTAATACCTCCTATCGCATTTCTTTTGACACAAAACACCCACCTGCAGTCAACGACTGCCACTCCTGGCTTCGGATCGTCTATCTCCCACATGCCATTTGACATGAGACTACCATATTCAGCGTTGATTGCAGCAAGCACCTTGTCGGCATCTTCACTTTCCATTGCTTGTTTGAAAGTCTGTGGAATCTTTGGCACAGGGTTCAGTATTGCAAAAGCTGTGGCAACGTAATCATTACAAACATCAATGAAACATTTATCTCGGTTCAGTTCTTTGAATACACTTTCACCATATAAAGTTTTCATTATTTCTTCGCATGAACTGCCTGTTTCAAAATACTTACGTAAATTCACTACTAATGCTTCTTGTGAGTCACTGCCATTACTTCCCCCTAAAACAATGTTCAGTGCTCTTTTATACCTAGCCATGCTTCTAGTGATTATTCTGTCCTCACTCAGCACCTCTATTGCAGATGGCCTTGATGTACTGGGTTCCCTTTCTTCTTGATTGATTGAATCATCTTCGCTTGGTACCGATGACCTTGGTTGGTTCAGTTCCTCTATCCTTGTATCTTGACTCCTTTCTCCATGTACATCCTCGTCATTTAGCTGTTGCTGGATTACTTCTGGGTTAGTTGGCCTTACACTTTCGGTCTCTTCTTCATTTTCACTGTCATGTGGCTCCGCCTGTAATTATTTTTATTCTTCATTCGAGCGCACCACATCACTATACGTTCTTCTGAACTTTCATTTTTGTCCCAGTTTTTGAAGAATAAATCTACGTCTTCTTGTGGATTTGACATAATGAATTGGATTCTCCTTCAAGGAAAATTGCATTTCTAGTAATTATTATGCAATTATCACATAAGTTCCATAACCTGTTTACAACGAGTATTTGGATTGTAGCCAGCCATAACGCATTTTATTCCTCTTGGTTGAAGCTTGTTACGGTGCAGTTTAGGTATGTGGGCAAAACAAATACAACCATCGGCTTTTAAATGTTTTACAGTGAGGTTTTTGTGGCCTATTTAACCGTAATTGTATGGGAGTCACAAACTTATCGTTTTTTGTTTGTTTTGTGCTCCTGCTACGAATATATGTGGCTGTTAAAATAAGTTCACCACAAATACACATCGGTAGATTTTTTGAAATTATCACTGCTCTTACATTAATGTCCTATGAATCCTCTCAGCTTTTCCATTGCTTTCGAGATTGTAAATTCCTGTAGTTACGTGCTTGGTCCCTCTAGCTTTAAAGAACTGTTTTAGGTCAAATCCCAAGTAATCTCTTCCGTTATCACTTTTAAAAACTTTTAGATTCTTTCGGCTGTAGTCACGAATTTGTTTACTAATTCAGTTACTTTTGTTTGAATGATAGAACGTAAGAAAAGCCACCCCAAGCTTTCATCGGCATGGGACCCATTATGTCACTGCATACGGAAGTTAATCTAATTTTGGGTCGTTCTTCTTTGATTGCGGAAAACGGCCTTGTAGTTAAATTTGCCTCTAGGCACTCATGACATTGTAATATATTTTTACTCTAGGGTGGGAGTACTAGATCTCTGACGTCTTCTGCATTTATCATTTTTTGTAAAGTTCAACAAGCTACATGCATAAATCTCTTGCACCACCGTTCAATTTGATTATATTTAGTTGATTTTTCATGTGTAATTTGCATTGCCATGGTTGACTCAATGAATGAATGAATGAATGAATTGAAATTTTATTACACATAAAGGCAATAAGGTTTCCAGGAGGGATGGGGTATCATCCTCTAACACTGGTCCTACATTTAAAAGAAGATAAAAGACAGTAAGTGGTATTAAAACAAAACAAAGACTTAAAAACACTTTAAGTAGCCCGAAAGATCGCACTTCTGCAGGCCACTCTTAAATTGGCTGAGACTTGTCAACCCCACCAGCACCGGAGGAAGACAATTCCATGGCCTAACCACACGGTTCGAAAAGAAATACTTAGTATAATCTCTTCTTACAGTACGCACTTCAAGTTTAAGATGATGACCTCTAGTCTGGAGATAGCCACGAACAGTGAAAAAGACATTCGGGTCAGTATCCGACAGTCCCGGAAGAATTAAAACAGTAAGTGACAGATCGGCACGAAGCCACCTTAGTTCAAGTGAATCTAGACCAAAGCTCGCAAGTCGTGAATATGGCAAAGTTCGCATGCCAGGAAGGCATTTTGTGAAGGAGCGTTGCACGGACTCCACAACCTTAATATCTTTAATGAGATGAGGGGACCATACCTGGCCTAACATAAACTTTAAAGGCTATGGCTCTGACGCCAGATAAAAATGATTTTCTAATCATGTAGCTAACCCTTTTTGCTTTGGCCGCAACATTACAGCAATACTTGGAAAATTTAAGATTCGAAGTTTGTGAATACCAAGGTCTTTTGTTTCATAGATGCAATCAAGGACAGAACTTACCAACCAATACTCCGTAGTCCTATGACAAATTCCGAGGGGTTATGTCACTATTATCCATTTTAGGTTATATTCAGGCGTCAATCTGTTCACTTCTTTTTATTGTTTATGCCAACAGGTTTTCCAGGTAAAACATATAAACCATTTTCAAGATAACCCCTTGTTACTACTTCAAGACTTTTGTACATAATGCATACACTTAAAAAAAAAAAACATAACAACATGGCAACCGCTGGCTGTTTCAGCTCTAACTGAAAAGAGATTTACTTGTAAGTTTGGTACGTATAATGTGGCTTTTAGAATTGCTTATTTTTAAGCCACTTTATGTTCACACTGCCTTTTGAGTGAGGTTCCAAATGCTATCTTTAATTGCTGACATTATTGGCAGGGTGTTGAGCTTTTTACGAAACATTAACCATTCTTTATTGTTGGTTAGATGATTGGTTGCACCAGAATCTATAATGGACGTATCTTGCAGAGCGCAACTCTTTTTTGTTAATGCTAACGCTTCTGTTGTCCAATACCACAGAGTCACTAGGAATGCAAACACTGCTGTGGAAGTTTCAGATACAAATTCGCCTCTTATCTGTCATCTGCGAGCTTCTCTTCTCCCTCGGAAATTACGATGATGGCTGTTATCTCTTCCTGGATCGCTTGTGCTATAATTGGAATTTGTTGAGACACTGGTTATATTTTGTTGTTGGGGGGGGGGGGGGGGCGCAGCAACAGGCCACCCTATGTCCGGCCACGCCGCATCTGAAACATAAGTACTTATTTCCATTTTCCATTTTTGATGAGTATATCTACGGTTGACAGGGCAGAATTACTTATTTGTTGATTTCCTTCATCATTTACCTCTATAGAGTCTTCAAAACAAAGTAATTCTCTCACTTGTATCACAGTTATGGTCTCTACACCTTGCGTAAACGATCCTATCAATATTACGTCACATTCAGGCGGCAGACCTCTTAAAATTGCTCATGCCAAATTTTTGTCTTCGATATTGAACCCACAATCTTCTAGTTCATGAACGTATTCATCAATTTTATTCAAATAGCTTTACACGCTTTCTCCTACCATTTCTTCTTTCTTTGAAGGTTCTTTGAAGGTTGGAAACTTTCTTTTATAAAATTCCACAAATCCTTAGAAGTTGTTTTACTAGCTGGAATTGTAATCCATCCTGGAGCTATGATTAAATTTATCGCACCACATGCTGTTTGCACATCTATCATTTTTTTTAAATTTGCAACTTTTTCTTGTGACCGCCCTAATACGTGATCCCAGAGTCTTTTTTGCATTAGGTAGGCCTTAATTTTATTTTGCCACGTATAATAATTATTCCCATTTAGCTCTGGAATTATATCACTAGATTCGAACTAGATGACGACATTGCGACTTATTTTACTTTTGTTTTGGTGATCTTTCTCGCTAAAACTTCACCCTTTTTACGTATATACTACGTCCGTATTTGCTTGCATTACACTCTACTATTTTTTTAATGTGGACCAGGTACCACATAAATTTACCGCATTTGGCTGCTTTACGGGAGGGATGCAAAATTACTCTTATTTTGACCCGTAATGCCTTTAATATTTTCTTGCATACTTATCCATTACTTGAAAGCTCCGATGGTGATCTCCTCCTCGCTTTTTCAGGCGTTGTTCCAACTATTTCCACCATGGCGTCGTTCCATTTACACGTTGAACTGTCTTCATTTAGAGCCAGCTGACAATTATTTTGATGAAAAAAAAACCACTTTTCCTCCCATTCCAATTGAAACCTTAGCTCTGCTACCACTTGGAAGATCAACGTGGGTAATTCGTGAAACGTAAAGGACAGAAGGAAACATAGTTGACAGTTGACAGGAATTAGAATTTAGTCATAATAAACATTTAAGGACATAACATGTTACCAAAAATTAGTCGGCAAGGGAAGTGAAGTGTAACAAACTTTACAACAGTATAGCGTTTCCAAGCCTCACTAACATTAATCAGCGCAAGACACTGCCATATATTACTATTACTATCTATTACACCCTCTTTCGTGGATCAGTCATAAATATATCTGGATCCAATATAACTCAGTTTGTGCTCTGATGCCTTTGCGAGTCCATGTAGACTGGTACTGGTGTCACATCTTCAGGCTTCAGTAATACTGTTTCTTGTTGCAGTTCCTGTGTCCACAGGATTTTCTGTGCAGCTTGGCTTATGGCTTTGTACTCTGATTCCATCGATGATAAACTTACTAATCTTTGGAGATTTGACTTCCACAAGAATTGTACCCCTCCGTGCATCACAATTCCAGTCGTTGACCTTCTATGATCCAGATTGCTTGCTTGACTTGCATCAGTATAGACGTTGAGTTTTGAGTCCATTGTCATCCGGATCTACCACAAGGCTGTATTCTCGGGTTTCTTACAAATAAAGGAGAATTTGTTTTGCTGCCTGCCACTCTTTCGACTTGGGAGCTGGTGTATGCTGGCAAAAGTGTTTACGGCATATGAGATATCTGATCTCGTTCCGTTCGCTGTGAAGAAGAGGCAACCAACAATTTTCCCCAGAGGAATCTTCTTTCTTCCTGGTGAGAGCTCCTGAGGTTTTGCTGCTGTAAGGATGCTTGTGTGACCATGGCACATGATTCAGCCATTTCGAAATGCTTGAGCACTCGGTCAATGTAGTGAGTCTGATTCAGTGCTAGATCTCTTGAGTACGTTCTAAAGAATTTTATTCCTAGTAGGAAATAAACTGGCCCTAGTGGCTTGATTTCAAAACTCTAAATCAATCTCTTTTTGGTTAGTGCTCGCATCTTCGGTGTTATGGCAATTGTGTCATCAACATACACGACGAGGACGCACACTTTGTCTCCTTCGGTGATGACAAAAAAACAAGCGTCTGTTTTACATCTGTACAGAAAGCAAAATTGCTAACGTTTACGCAGGAAAAGAATTGGTGGCAACACGTCTTTTAAACAATGTGTTCGCAACAATGACACATTCAGTGCTCAGAAAGGAGCGGTAATAATGACGTCAGTGTGTAAATAAATACGATGCAAATGTTTTTATAAGACTGGTTATTAGTAATTCTTGGTAATAAACGCAG
>JAHWFP010111184.1:52274-70306 GCA_023313725.1 Lithobius niger
GGGGGGGGTGTGTAATGTGAAATCCAACCCGTGGGAAGCAGGCATTCCCCTCCCCCACTTCCGGTCACGTCGTTTAACGAATTTCCGCGCGTGGGAAGCGGGTTTTAGGGGGTGTTTGTCTGGTAACAAAAGGCACTTTCCCATCCTCCTCCACATTGATGAAAACGAAAAAAAGGTAACAAAAGGCACTCTCCCACCCTCCTCCAGACTTACCTAACCTAACCTAACCTAACCTAGACTAACCTAACCTAACCTGAGTTAAATAAATAAATAAATAAATAAATAAATAAATAAATAAATAAATATAACACTTTTCAAGATTTTCAAGCATTTTTCCAGGCATGGAATTTCATTATTTCCAGGTTTTCAAGGACTCGTACGAACCCTCAATTACCTGTAGAGCTGTGCTAAGCACACTAAGACGACTAGTTTCTAACCATTTTCCAGCGATGTCGTTTAGCCAAGCAGAATACAGCAATGCAGCTGTTCTATCGTGTTGAAAAGTAAAAATGGTAGAAACATTTGAACACAGCAGATTTCACGTGGACATACAGTACAGCAACACTGCAGAATCTGAACCTTTACTGAAAGTTTATTTGTGTTCGTTTGCTGGCTTGACTTAGGATCAGTTGAACCTTACCTTAAACATGTCAAAACCCGTGGGAAGCAGGCATTCCCCTCCCCCATCCCGATTGACGAATTTCCGAAGTTCGATTTTGTTTTCTAATATTTTTAAAAATTGTAAAAGTCAATGGAAAACTGCAGCAAGGAATGAATTCATAAATGGAATGTTTCAGAGGGGAAGGAAAAAATAAATAAATAAAAAGGGATGATATTTTTTTAAATTGTGAAATTCAATGCAAAATTTAATAATGGAAACAGTTAACCATAGATGATATTTAGTTAAAAAGGCGAACAAAGCAGATACAAAGCTGATACTTTTAAAAATTGTAAAATTCAATGCAAAATTTGCCTGTATCAGTGTCGGGCAAGTCACCTGTCGGGCAAACATCACTGTCGGGTGACAGGTCTGTCGGGTTTTTCGTTTGTTTGGTCGGACAAAAGTGCCGTCGGGCAACCGTATTGATACCGTTTCAGGTACAGATTGAAAAATACGTTTCAGTAGTACATATTAACTTAAATGTTACGCTTTATCAGCTACGTACTACAGTACGTAAAAGCGTTAAACATTATGCGATTTGTACTTTTCGCTTTCCTTCAGTTTCGACTCAACACATAATAGACTAGGCCAATTTTTAGAAAAATGCACTACAAGAAGCATTTCGTATAACGATTTGGCATCAGGTGTTTTTAAGGTATTTCGATCCCCCCCCCCCCCCCCAAGTTCGAAAATGCCTGTTGCCAGCTCGAAAAATGGACGAAAGTCCGTAATTCAAGATGGCGACTTTTTTTTTTTTTTTTTAAATGCTTGCTGTTTTCAAGGAATATTACGATAGACATTTTAATAGTTGATGTTTTTAATGTGTTTTGACCCCAGTGAGTTCAAAATGCATGCTGCCAGTTCAAAAAATGACCGGAAGTATGTAATCCAAGATGGCGACCAAAATGGCGGCTTATTTTAAAAGCTTGCTGTTATGAAGGAATATTCCGCCAAAAATGAGCTTTAAAAGTTGGTTACCATTGTAGACGACCAATTAATGAAGCTAACCGCTGGCCCAAAAAAATCTGTTTGTATTATCTAATTGTCATTTTTATAGTTATATCAGAAATATTACAGCTCTTCTCGAGTGTGTCGTGATATGGTTAGGGCTGCTGTGCACAATTTGCCAACTTTTAACATTTTTCACTTGGGAGTTCTTGTTTACATCCAAAGATTTAGTTTTCCACATGTTGCCACCTTGGCAATACGCATTAGGCATTAAAGATGGCGGCCAAAACGGCGCCCAATTTTGCCATTTGGCCGATTATGCACGAACCGTTAGTGATACACAAAAACGGTTGAGATAAAAGTTGTTTGCAATAATGTAAACTACGATGTAATTCCCATACATTTTTTTCATATCGCTAATGGTTTTCAAAAAAAAAAAGATTTTAGGGCATTTTAGGCCATTTTTTGGCTAATTTAATGCGAACAGATGTCTCAATTTGTCAACTTACAAATTTCAACGGCTGCTGCGTCATTTCTAATTCAGGTGGATGGCTCCAATTAGACTCATTCGAAAGGTGGGAGTGTCTTCTTTGCAACAAGGGTCGTTGAAAGACTGGTGTTGGTCCGTTACAATGGGTCGCATCTACGGATAACGTATTCTTGGAGCTAAGCAAAGAGGCACGGGCTAACCGAGGAAGCATTTTGCATTTTTGTGTTCGGCCCCACGATGAGTTTGCAAAAGGAATGTGGTTGGTGCGATTGTTGTCGTTAAATTAAAGGAAGTGCTGTGGACTAGCCTTTGTCCGTCTTTGTGCGAGGTCTGTTTGGTGACTTTGAAGAAGGGCCCCTAGCGTTCCTGTGACCAGCTGTCTACAGCTGTTGGTGATCGTTAACTTTTGAATTTTGTTTCACCAACCAAAGCCCACTGTTTGAAAGCATATTATTCGTTTCGTGTCTTGCATTCATGAAGGTCCCGTTCTGTCTTGTGGTATACTGGAGTCTAGTGGTTGGTTCACTAATTATGCCGAACCTTAATGAATCCTGTCAAAAAAAGGTGACCAACACTGACAAAGACTCCCTACAGTGTGGATTGTGTTTGACTTGGTGGCACCCCATAAAACGCCTAAAATATAATACGGATACTTTTGCAACACTTTCTATCGACGCCGTTCTGTGGTTTTGTAAAAAATGTCGTATTAATCTGGCACGTATTAATCTTGATTTAGACTAAATTAAAAATCAGGGCACTAAAACTACCAATTGTTAGACGTTATCAAAAAAAAATGGATTTACAAGCTGAACTAATTGCCTCAATTAATATTCGACTTAACGAGCATGAAGAGGAAATGAGTTCCATTAAAAGGCAAATTGAGGACTAAACGCAAGTAGTAATAAAACCACTCATGACTCTAACCTTGACTATGACGCAGTTTTGGGGAATTGGAACATCGCCAAAGAATTCGTAATAATCTTGTGGTCTTTGGGATTACGGGTGAAAAAAGTTCGAGGTATGTGACCATGTTATGAATGCCATTGGTTGTGACACAATCACCTACTCTAAGGCGATTATTGGTAAAAACCTTAATGCGACTAACGCACTTGTACGCCTCAAATTTGATAATTTCGAAAATACATCCCAAGTGTTGACTAGCGCGAAATTGTTGTCTAAACATCCTGATTTTAAGAAAGTCTATATTAGGCGTGAAACGACGTTTTTGCAGCGCCAAAAAATCAACGAAGTACGAGATGACGCCAAACTCAGAAGAATACAAGGTGAAAGGGTTTATATACGTAATGGAAAAATTGTTGGTGCACAGGACAATCCTGAATGACGTTTAACTGTACCCTCCCCTACCCCACCATCGCCACTGAAAATCTATTCATTCAATGCTAGATCTCTCAAAAACAAATTAGTGGATCTTGCGCTGTATTTTGAGACGGAAAAACCCGACATTGTTTGTATTACGGAAACATGGTTTAACAAAACAGTTTCTAATGGTTCTATTTGTCCTCGGGAGTTTTCAGTTTTTATACGTAGGGACAGGGAAACCAACACACAGGGAGGAGGCATTATTGTACTGGTCCAAAATTTTCTTAAAGTTTCTGTGAACCAAAATATTAACTATTCTGAATTTCATTGTGGTTTTGAGTTAACTATGACTGGTCTAACATACCAGTTTTTAGTTGTTTATTGCCCCCCCCCCCCCCCCAGACTCTACGGAGGTCGTCGATAATTGGTACTCAGCAATTTTACGTAAGCATGCCAAACTTAAAAATTGTATTTATGTGGGTGATTATAATTTGCCAACTGTTAACTGGATCGCCATGCAGGCTGACAAACAAAGTGATTGTAGAATTTTAAATATTGTAGTGGACTTCGGTTTAACTCAAGTGGTGGACTTTCCCACCAGAGGTAAAAACACTTTGGATCTTGTATTAATAAGGACCCGAGTCTTGTTAACAATTGTCGTTCCTTGGGACTTTTTTCAATCAGCGATCATGAAATTGTCCAATTCGAATTGCTGGGACGGGTAACAAGGTCTAATGCTCGTAAGTTAAACAAATTTCTTTATGACCGAATCAACAAAGAAGCATTAGCAAGTGAATTGCTCGAGGAGGACTGGGGCACGAGGCCGATTGAAGTGGTATGGGATGTCTTCTATTCTATTTTGACTAGGTGTCTACTATCTTGTCAAATGGAGTTTTCTCCTATCAATCGTGGACTCCCTTGGATGAACCGCGACATATTGGAATTAAAAAAGATAAAAAACAAACTTGGCACAAATGGAAAAAATATGGCTCGCCTGATATGTATAAGGAATATCTTGAGGTAAATCTTACACTCCGGAAAAAATGTTTTGAATGTAAACAAAAATTTGAACTTGACCTGGCGGAAAAAGCAAAAACTAACTCTAAGCCATTTTTTCGATATGTCAAATCGACTAATACTGTGTCATCCGGCATTCCGTCCCTGATATCTCAGGAGGGCATTTTGGTTTCGGACGCAAGTGACAAATGTGAAGTTCTTTGTAAGCAATTTGTGTCGGCATCCATTAAGGATAATGGTATTGACCCGGAAATTGTTTGAAGTCAAATCTGTATCCTACCTTTGGTAGGTTAACTTTGTGATGTTATCTGAAGCTCTTGATAAGTTCAACAAAAATTCGGCTGTGGGACCTGACGGATTCCATGGTGCCTTTATTAGTTGTATTGCAGACATCACAACTCCAACGCTACTTGCATTGTATAATCGTAACCTAATCGAGGGTTTTGTCCCAGATTGTTGGCAAAAAGCCTTTGTTACCCTTATCTTTAAAAAAAAGAAGCAAAACGGAACCAGTGAATTATAGACCAATAAGTTTTACGTGCCATTTCTCAAAAATCTTTGAACACATCCTTAATAATCATATCGTTGTTGACCTTGAAACCTATAACTTGTTTGAGGTTAGTCAGCATGGTTTTCGGCAAGGTTTCTCGACAGTCTCTAACCTGTTGACATTTTATGATAGGGTGATAAAATTATGGGATCAGCGTAAATCTGTTGATGTATTCTTTTTCAATCTTGAGAAAGCTTTTGACAAAGTTAGTCTGAACAAACTTAAAGTAAAATGTAAAAAAGTCGGAATTGTGGGTCCTTTGGCCAACTGGATATTTCTCTGGCTCCAGAACCGACGTATAGCTGTTATTTTGGAGGGACAACAATCTGTTTGGCACCTCTTATTGAGCGGACTGCCGCAGGGGTCGGTATTAGCACCTGTGCTGTTCTCTATTTTCATTGCAGATTTTTGTGAAACTCGGGAATGTCGAATTTGCAGATGATACTAAAGTGGCAACAGTTGCTGACATGTTTGCAGACTGGAAGCGTAATCAGGGCGCCATTGATAATGCACTGGAATGGAGCAAATTATGGTAACTTCCAATTAATAAAACAAAGGTTACGGTCCTTCATGTGGGTAGGGAGAATTCTCTTTGCGCTTACTTTTTGGAAGATATCTAGAATGCGGTTGTCACGACTATGCGTGACCATGGTGTTATTATTGACCGAGACTTCAAGTTTTCTAAGCATGCCGAAACAATTATTGGTAAGGCTATGAATATATCCCACATGATTTTCCGTACCTTTTTTTCTAGGGAACCCACTGTTTTATTACGTTTGTTTAAATCATTGATACGACCTATTTTGGAGTACGGTATTACTTTTTGGGATGTACTTTTCAAAAAGGATGATATTGCTATTGAAAATGTTCAACGTCGATTCACACAAAAAATTAAACTCATGTATCACTTAAGCTATGATGCGAGACTTCGAATGCTTTTTCTTCCGTCCTTAAAGTGGCGTCGATTACGTGGTTGTTTGATTTTTATGTACAAAATTATTCGGGTTTTATTTACCTCAAGTTGGCAATTGTTTCTTTGTACGGCATTCAACCTCTTCTTCTACTAGGGGTCATGAGTTTAAGCTCCAAGTTAGCTTTCCGCATTATGATGCCACCGCTCATCGCTGTGTTTCATCTTGGAACAGTTTGGCCCAAGATGTGGTTGCTTCATCTTCACTGAATATATTTAAAATTAATCTTGACAAAAATGTAACTGAAGATCTGAAATTTGGATATGTAGAATAGGATTACTGGATATTTCTAGAACTTTTCTTTCTAGAATTGGTTCATATATATACTTTAAGATCGTTTGTATTACAATAATAGATGAGGTTTTGTGTCTTTACGTTGTTTTGCGAAGAACACGAAATATGACCCTTTTCGCCTTGTTGCTTAAGCATGTTGCTTGTTTTTATTTATATTTTTATATTTTATTCCCCCTCTTGTTGTTGCATGTCTTTTAAAAATAGAATATGTATACTCGTCACCATATTTGTATAATGACGACAAATGTTATTATTATATTAAAGGGTCTACGACCTTTAGGAATCAAGCTACGCCTGTTTTGCTACGGGGTTGGTATCACAGTCACCGTTGGATTTTTCGTTCATTTTCAACTTTCAACTTCTATTGTGACGTGTGCAATTTAGGTAGATGACTCCAATTAGATTAATTCGAAGGTGAGACTGTCTTCCTTGCAACGATGGTAGTTGAAAGGATTTACGACTGTTAGGAACCGAGCTACGCCCGTTTTACTCGGGGCTGGTATAACAGTCACCGTTGAACTTTTCGTTCATTTACAACTTTCAACTGGTGCTGAGACGTTTCTAAATTAGGTAGACCCTTTCAACTACCCTTGTTGCAAAGAAGGCATCCCTACCGTTCGAATGAACCTAATTGGAGTCATCTAGCTAAATTAGATGAAAATGAGATAAAAATCCAACGGTGATTGTGATACCAGCCCCTAGTAAAATGGGCGTCGCTCGGTTCCTAACAGTCGAAGACCCTTTCAACTACCCTCGTTGCAAAGAAGACAGTCCCACCTTTTAAATGAATTTAATTGGGGTCATTTACCTGAATTACACAAGTTGAACAGAATGTTGAAAGTTGAAAATGATGCTAAAAAGATCGTAATTCATCTCTCAAGCAAAGCCCCCTCCCCCCTCGTGGTGTGGGAAGGCTTTGGTTATTTCCTAAATTCAGGTTCGTTACTGGCCTGTAACAGATTAGCCTGTTTTTAAATGTTCTTCTGTTTAGCTACTATTTCTCCAGGAACTACGATCTTCCTTGTATGTCGTATCTGCAGAAATATGAGTAGGATACTCAGTTCATAGTCCGTTGTGGCTGCTGGTTCATTAAAATAAATAAAAATACCATTTATTTATTTTGTGATAATTTAACTTGGATCCCACTTGTTAAAATGCATGCCAAGAAAAGTTACGTGGATCCTTTTTTTCGTAAAAGTTGCATCCGGCTTTTACAAACCATGGGACGTGATTTTCTGTAAAACCCTTCGAATTTACTTAATGTTTATTAAGGTAAATGTCAGATTCGTTTGGATAAAACTATGTAACCTCTGTTGTTGACATGTAACCTTCCACTCGAGAAAAATGTAAATATTGTTGAATATTGTCATTTGAAAAGGATCAACCTTGTGTCCGCCGTTTGTACGAGTTGCGTTTGTGACCACAGAAATGTATTTCAGCTTGGAGCCGGAATGCTCTAAGTACAAATGCGTTTAATTGGAACCAATCTCGAGATCTTTTAGTTTGGGCATTAAACAAAATTGTAGTTAGTTTAAATTATAAATTAGTATTTTAATCTAGGTTAAACTTATAGTTTAGTGCTTCTCTATTTGACACGGTTCACGTAACGTAACGTAACGTAGGCTAGTAAGGGCGCGTTTATGCAACGAGACCTTCTCGCTTGCCGAACGCTATTTGCTAGGCAACCGTTATTTATTTACGATTTATTTCCCGTTTCTGTTAAATGAATGTGGTAATAGGCAACAAATTAAATGTATTATAAATAACAACACGGATAAAGAACAAAGTGCAACAGTCATTTTAAACATTGGTACAACATTGTTGCCATTTTACGCTATTTCACGCTATTTCCAAAATTTGCTATTCTCGCTGAAAAAACAGTTTCTATAGCAGTGATCAATCGACGGCAGCTACTCGTAGCGAGAATTTAAAATCCAACATGGCGTCTATTCAGGGGTTGTCGAATCGAAAACAAATCATCGAATAAGCATTCGGAATAAGCATTCCGAAATCTGTCCGTCGTCTTGTACAGCAGTAAAAATTATTTTCTAGTTGTCATAAATCGACGCTGTCATGTTGCACGCTTCGTACGTCGTGTCGCGAGGCACGAGGAGGAGATTTGCATCCGCGTTGTTGTCATGGTTACTATGTATAGACAACTTGATAGCTACATTCTTCGGTAAAGGCGAGAAGCAGCCAGCAGATTTAGTATTAACAAAGTGAAAGCTAGTAAGCGAGATATTTATCGTTGGGTAAACGAGCCCTACCAGCTGTTAGCTACTGCCAATGGTAAATTTTGGATTTGCGTGTCTACTCACTTAGATTTGGAATTTTTCATTTATCGAGCTTTAGTCCTATAGCTATTAAACTCGTAGTATTGCATAGCATTATTATTTTTTAAATAAAAATAAATTAATGTCAGCGCATTTTAGTTTGAAATAAGCATGCATAGCCTACGGTCGGTAAACCGGAACCAGATAGAGAGCCGTTTTTGGCCAATCACTGGGCGCGAGTTCGGCCAATGGGATGCTCACGTGCTTGGATCCTCTTTTCTCAGTCTTGAAGAAAGCGCAGGAGTTTGAACGACGCCTTTTTCCGGAAGTCAAGTTGTCGCTCGCTGGAAATTTTAGCATTGCAACATGCAGCCAGCCAATCGCCTTAGGCGCAAACGCCTCAAGGCAATCGTCGAATTGAAATGCAGTTTATGAAATTGAGTTAGGTTTTCAACAAATGAGTTGCTTTAAGCTCTCCTGTCCGTCTGCATGAGGGTAGGGAATCTTCGTATTTAAGGAAACGGAAATTTGTAATTTTGGTCCCAGAAACCACTACAGATGGGACGCTATGCCATTTTAGAGCAGGCGCGCGCTTAGCCGAGTAGCGGATAAGATGAAGCTGAAGAAGTCGCGGTAGTATCATGATTTTGGTACCATGACTTGGTGGTAAAGTACTTAAAGCCCAACATTTCTTAGCCTACGCAATGAATGAGGACAAGCTAGTGTGAGGTCCGCTGGTCCTAAAAACCTTGATACTTTAATTTTCTTCCCGACCAAAAATCGTAAAGGGAAGAAGAATTAATATAACATTTTTTTGATTTTTTTCAAAATCATAACTTGTTTCATCGCAAAATGCATGAAAATTTTGTTACACTATTTTTACTGGTTCCAGCCGTAAGTTGTGCACCCAACCGAAAGTTGTTTACCTTCAACGTTAAATAGTTAACCCGTAACTTGTGATATCTGCCATAAATAAATGTGCATATGTTTTAAATCGACTTCTTTTATTCTGACTTCTGCATGAATAAATTAAGCACGTTTTAAACCGTAACAGAGTTTAGGTAAGGTCTCATTCGCGAATGAGTGGTGGCAGTTCTCCCAGGATCGTCGAGAGGAAGGAGAAGACTGCCTGTTAGGATAAATGTTACGGGGCGCCCCCCCCCTAGGAACTTTAGTTAGGCTCCGTAATAATGAGCGAAAAATCCAACGGTGACTGTTACACCAGCCCCTAGTAAAACTGGCGTAGCTCGGTTCCTAACAGTCGTCAACCCTTTCAACTACCCTTGTTGCAAAAAAGATAGTCCCACCTTTCGAACGAATCTAATTGGAGTCATCTGCCTAAATTAGACACGTCACAATAGATGTTGAAAGTTGAAAATAAGAGAAAAACCCAACGGTGACTGTGATACCAGACCCTAGTAAACGGGCGTAGCTGGCTTCCTAACAGGCGTAGACCCTTTCAACGACCCTTGTTGCGAAGAAAACACTCCCACCTTCGAATGAGTATAATTGTAGACATACACCTGAATTAGAAACGACGTAGTAGCAGTTGAAATTTGTAAATTGACAAATTGAGACGTCTGTTGGCATTAAATCGGCCGAAAAATGGCCGAAAATGGCCTAAACTCCATTTTTCTTGAAAACCAGAAGCGATACAAAAATGTATGGGAATGACATTGTAGTTTACATTATTGCAAACAACTTTTATCTCAACCGTTTTGGTGTATCACTAACGGTTCTTGCATAATCGACCAAATGGTAAAATTGGGCGCCATCTTTAATGCCTAATATATTAAATGCGTATTGCCAAGGTGGCAGCATGCGGAAAACTATTCCTAGGGATGTAAACAACAACTCCCAACTGAAAAATAAAAGTTAGCAAATTGTGCACAGTAGCCCTAAATTGCCTACAACTGCTCCCTGATTATTACAACTGCATCCATATCGCGACACACTCGAGAAGCGCTGTAATATTTCTGATATAACTATAAAAATGACAATTACATAATATCTAAACAGAATTTTTAGGGTCTGCGGTTAGCTTCATTAATTGGTCGGCTAAAGCTTATTTCTGGTGGAATATTCCTTCATAACAGCAAGCTTTTAAAATAAGCCGCGATTTTGGCAGCCATCTTGGATAACATATTTCTGATCCTTTTTTTGAGCTGGCAACATTCATTTCGAACTCACTGGGATCAAAACACTTTAAAAACACCAACTACTCAAATTTCTAGCTTAATAGTAATAATTATTCCATTAATATTTTGCATGTAAACATTAGGAGTCTCAGGAAAAACTGGGAACTGCTTAAAATCGATTTGAAAAGTACTGATATTATTTTTGATATAATATGCTTGACCGAGATTGGCATTAAGGAAAACGAAACTGAATTATATTCACTTGAAAACTACGAAACTTTCTGGTGCACAAGAGAAGCTACTAGTCGGGGTGGAGGCATCTTACTTCTTGTGAGAGAGTCGAAATTAGCTTAGCCCCTGCTGTGAAAAATATTAAAATTGATAGTAATGATGCAATATTAGCAAATATCCAGATTAGTAATATTCAACTGACCATGTTGATTATTTATGGACAGCCTACTTTAACAAATAAAACAAATTCTTTTCTGATTTAGGTTTAATATTAAAAAAAATACGAAACATATGAAAATTTTTGTTTAATTGGTGATAGCAATTTTGATATTTTAAATCAGAACTAAAAAAAGAGTGCTGAGTGCAGAACAACTGATAAATATTTGAATAAACTAGCATCTAACGGTTTTTTTGCTCAAATAAGCTCACCTACTAGAGTTGAAACATACGGAAACAAAATTACGATTTCTTGCATTGACCACTGTTTCATAAGAACAAAAGTACTAAACTGCGTTGGTGTTTGTGTAGAAAAAAAGTTAGCAGCTCACTATTACATTGCACTGAAAATCGATTTGCCAAAGATTATTAAAGAATAGAATGAAGTAGGAGAAATTTTTATTTTAAATCATAAAAACATTTAAAAAAATGAAAAACATCAATTAGCTTTGTTTATATAAGTTTTGTAATGATCCAAACGAAATGTACAATGTTATCAAAAGTAAAATAAATAAAATTTACATTGAGAATACTACTGAAGGAAAAAATACCAAAAAGGAGTCCAGAGCAAAAAACCATGGATAACCGAAGGTCTTGTGCCCTAATAAATAAAAAAAATTTAATGTGGAAACGTATTAAAGATATGGTCACCATTGATACTGTAAAGTTGAAAGAATACAATAGGCTTAAAATAGAAGTAGCCAAAAGAGTGTAAACAAAAATACTTTACAAAATTGATTGATAATACTAATAATAAAAAAGAAAATATTTCAAATACGGTTACACTTAAACCAATGAAATACTGCTAAACACAATTCAAGCTCATTAACCTTCCTAATACTTTCTCGTAGTTAAAGCTTTACAACCTGGACATAAATGTGCGATAAAACCATTCCGTCGGTGTATCATGACTAACAGATGGCTCAACAAGCCCAATACGATGCGGAACCGGAAGTGATGCTTTTCACCGCGCACGCGCAGAATGCCTCGTTGCATTGTAAACAAGCCAACTAGAGACCGTCGAGTACGCCAACGAAGTTCGTGCCTTATTTATTGATTTGTTGAACTCAAATCTTATACGTTATTTCGCTAATTTACACTTAAATTTACAAAATGAGGGTAGCTGAAAAAAGTAGGAAAATAAGGAACTAAAACAAAAAAGTAGGAAATAAGGAAAAAATAGGAACTCTACGACCCCTGTATTTGGACACATCTAAAAAAATTTATTGACAAAAAACAGAACATATCTTTAGATCAGGAAATTCTAAAAGCTTTTAAGTATGATAATCCTAAGACATTAAGCGATAGAGTAAATAAACATTTCTCCAACGTTGTTCCCAAATTACGTAATTCTTACCAACAAAGGCTCAACTCTAATAAATACCTAGACAGTCAAATGGGGAATATCCAAAACGTGAAAAATTCGGGGCGAGGGATAATCGTCTAACTGGAAAATCGCATAATTGGAAGAACGTATAACGGAAAACAGTATAACGGAATATTATCTAACAGGAAATTCGTATAATGGAAAAGCGTCTAACTGGAAATTCGTATAATGGAAAATCGTCTAATATCCCTGCCTCGCTCGCGCTACCGCGCTCGCTGTGGCTGTACATGTAACATCAGAAACCGCAGTTAGACGTTAATCCAGTTGGACGTTTATCCATTATACAATTATCCATTATACGATATTCCGTTTGATGCTTTTCCAGATTTTTTATTTACGCAGATTTGAGACAATTATCCCATTAGACGATTTTCCAGTTAGACGTTCTTCCGACGCCCCAAAAATTCTATAGTAATTTTTGAATGTGAGGACGGTATCCTAATGTCTCATATTACTGATTCAATTGAAAATTCATCAATCTTTATTTCTAAGCTTATAAATTCAATAATCGTCACTAAAAAATGGCCTGATGGACTGAAAACTCAAATTCTTAGGCCGATTTATAAAAAAGGTACAAAAACGAATTTAGACAATTACCGACCTATTGCACTTCTTTGTAACATTAATAAAATTATTGAAAAATTTTTCTTAAAAAATATTTTGAACTGTTTGAACAAACACAATAAGCAAATAACAAATAAGCAATATCTAGACACACGCTAGTGTGTCCCCGCCAAATGATAAAAAGGCGGCTCACTAGCAGACATGTGTTTGTTAACTGTAAGCAACTGAAAGTATTTGTGCCATGGTGAGGATAAATCCCAATGCGACAGAAATGTTTCAAATTGTGGAAAATGTAAGGCGAAGGGTCAGAGATTAAGAAAAACTAAAATTTAAAGGATGAGTGTCCACCAATCATAGAGAAAAAGATGCGTCAATAACGTTGTTTTTATGTTACTGTCTAGCTAGCTAATAAGATTTTTCCATGTTAAACCCCATAGACTTTTTTTGGCACACGGATGCATGACGATCTGAGGATGGTCCTTTTGTTGGTTTGAGAGTTGTACGGGTCAGGACAAATATGTGGGAGGGTTTGAAATTCGCCACCAGCGAATTTTAATTTGGTTTCTTTTCCAAGTTGCAACCAAAGATTTCAAGCAACAATGGCTTGAACAATCAAGACTGGTCCTTAGATTTATTGTAAAAGCGTGGACGAACTAAAAACTAAACTGTAACGAAGGACAAAATAAAGAAACATTAACGTTGCCGTGGATTGCGTAAGAATAAAAGGATGTACGTTAGATGATGGTTACGCAACAATACGAGCATCCATGAGCTAACGGGGTTTTTGTTAATAATCCAAAAAAAAATGCTTCGCGTTCTACTGTTTTAGTAACCTTCGGGGGTTTCTGTATGACTAAATGTCAATGAAATCTTGAAAAGTTAAGGGGAAGGTGCAGGGATAAACAAAACAACTGAAGGGAATGCGCTGATTGAGTGAGCGAAGCGATCGAAATCAGTGATTGTTAGCCAGTGTGTGCCAAAATGGGATTGAAGTAACTTAAGCAAGGGAAGAGTGGTCATACAATAAACTAAGCCGTGGCAATTTGGCTAATCTAACGGCTAATTGGCAATGGTAAATTTGAAAATTAGAAATGTGAAAATTTATAGAAATCAAATTCCTTAGACAAAAGCTACAGATGAAGATAACACGTTGTACCCTTGTGTACGTTCACAGTCCTATGAAAGTTGTTATGTTCACCCAAAACCAAAACTGGTAGAAAAACCCGCCAAGTTTCCCAAAACGATCGGCCTTTGAAGGTAGTGATATCATTCAACCAAGGAAAGGCCGCCAAGATCAATCCTATTAGCCAAGTTAGTCGCACCGACTAATAGTTCGAAAGTTAAATGAAAACTTGAAGATTGCAAACTTGAAGAATGAAAACTTGAATTATTTAAGGAACACAGAATTTTAAATGTAACTAAATTGAGAAACTTTATTATTATGCATAAAAATCACTTTTGCAACGATTTCAAAATTAAAGATGAATTTAAAATGGGTTTCCTTCGCGATAAAACATTAAGGTTCCATATTCCACTGATTAAAAATAATTATGGCTAAAAAATAAAGATTATTATATTCCAACAGTTTTCAATTTAATTCCACCAAAATTACTAGATTTAACTCAGTACACTTCTGTCAAACACAAAATAAAAGAATAGCTAATTAACAACTAAGTTTTAGTTTTATTCTTTATTTATTGTATTTTTTTTGTGTCTGTGATTATTATTTTTTTTACCATACTATGTGATTTAATTTTGTTGTATAGATTTTTCTTTATCTAGATTGTGAAATTGTGTCTAAATGTGTAGCCAAACAAGGACTTTTATAGACTTTCGGCAACGCTCTTTGAATAAAGGTTATTATTATTAATATTCATTGATTACAGAAGCTTGAAAAAAAAATAGCCATCTTGGCCGCCATCTTGGATTACGGACTCCGTATATTTTGCGAGCTGGCAACAGGCATTTTCGAACTCAGGGGTGTCGAAATACCTTAAGATCACCTGATGCCAAATTGTTATACGACATGTTGCTTGCATGATTAAAAACGCCTTTTTTTTCCAAACGTTGCCTAGACTATAAGTATGAACGGTATCAAGAATTTATTGGCGGTATGAATCCAACATGGAATGCAGCGACGCCACTATCGACGCAGTGCGTTTTCCATATCTTTATAGCATAGGAGCCAAACTTTTTTCAGACTTCATTCCGTAGACACATTTAATTGAAATATGAAACATGATCGCCCAATCTTGTGGACGTTTCTAAGCAATATGTAAAGTTTCGTATCGGTGGAAAACTAATTCGCGACATTTTCCGAACAAGGTGATTTGGACTATAGTGTTACGTGCGCTTAACTACGATTACAATAAGTAGACGTAAATTAATTTCCATCCTGTAAATTAATTTCCTATTTCCGTCATGTTTAAGTAGGCCTAATGCCATTATTCAGTAAACAAACGGCTGCGATTATGATGGGACCGATCATTCTTTATTGGGGCGTCAGATAAAAGTCTAACTGAAAATCGTCTAATGGGATAATTGTCTAATATCTGCATAAATAAAAAATCTGGAAAATCATCTAAACGGAATATCGTATAATGGAAAATCATCTAAATGGAATATTGTAAAATGGGTAATCGTATAATGGATCTAGAGACACGCTAGTGTGTCGTGCCAAGTTAGGCAACAAACATCACAACAAACATTACATCAATTCAATTGTCGAGGTTGTAAACCATTCTAGCGCGACGCCATTGCGTCAGTGTCTTATATCTTGAGATATGGGCACATTTCAGGTACTTGGGGAAAAATAATAATGCGGTTCAAAAGCTTAAATTGCGTTGAAATCGTGAGCAATGACCCACCTCACAAAAATTAACTCGTGTAGGAATGCCAGCTAAGCTGCTTTCAATGCAAAATCTGACCCATAATAACGTTGTAAATGTGTTACTAGTTACTAAGCTAGCTAACTACTCCGCTCATCCCCATGTTAATTTCCATAGGTTGATTATTCATCGATACCGAGATCGGGAAGGCTTCCAGCTATGAAATTGGATGAATGGGTGCAGTACAATACGCACTGCTTGCCTTTTATGGTTTGGAGCTTGGGGGCGTAACGGTAAAGGCATGGGAGAGCGTGTAAGTACAAAAAATATTGTTATAACCATTGTTAGTATTGTCGGCATCGTCTCTCATTGGACGGCCAAAGTTCGGTCAATGAGAACGTGTATACTAACGTGCGTGCCTAAACACACACTAGTGTATGACGATAAATCTAAACAACGTTGGAAAGAAATTGCATTGACGTCCAATTCACGAAAAATAAACCAACTGTAATAACAGAGTCAAAACTGGTAAAGAGTCCACCAAGTTGATAGTGGTTCAGCCCTTCAAAGGAGTGATATCAACACACCAAAACTAACTAAATAAAACAAATTACAACAAAATTAAAACCAAACTAAAAACCTATAAACAGGTGACTAAGTTGAGAATGGTTCGGCCTATAGGCAAAAGATAGTAGCAAATTGTTGAAAACCAATTTCTTGTTGAAGTGACACTTTATTACACATCTGCACGGTAGTGGAGTTGAGTCAATACACAATCAATTAAAAAAAAAAGGAGTGATATCATATCGAAAACCAAAACTGGTAAAAGGGGCCGCCAAGTTCCGAATGGTTCGGCCCTTCAAAGGAGTGGTATCAACACACCAAAACATTCGCCAACTTAATCGCACCGAATAATACTTTGGACGTTAAATGAAAACTTAAACATTGGTATACCGAAAGTAACAATGTTCTAGTTTTCATTTAACCTTCGAACTATTAAGCGGTGCGATTAACTTGGTGAATGTTTTGGTGTGTTGATATTACTCCTTTGAAGGGTTGAACCATTCGAAACTTGGCGGCCCCTTTTAACAGTCGTAGTTTATGATATGGTAAAAGTCTAACAGGACAATAATATACCTGCATTTCTGATGTTATGTATAGCCGCAGTGAGCGCGGCAGGAACATTAGATGATTTTCCATTATGCGTATTTCCTGTTAGACGATTTTTTAATTATACGAATTTCGTGTTAGACGACTTTCTGTTATCAAGGACCTCGCTAGTGGTCCGCCCGCCAAGTTCAATAATTATCACACTTCATTGTAACTTCATTGTAAGAAAGTCATTATTTTACTCCTGCATTGTTGTTGCATGGCCACTAGCTTTGGTACTTTATCTGAAACCAGAGTTGAGCGTTTTTCACGATGATGAGGATAAATACCTATGCGGCGAAACAGCTTGAAAAGTGTTGGAATTGGGCAGTGTTTGTGCCTGACAAGCAGTAGTTGTATTTCAATCAAGTGCGCAAACTGTATCAAGGTGATAAAAGTGCATGAAGATCGTTGATTTCAGCTGACTACTGACTACTATATGATATCAAAAACCAAAACTGGTAAAAGGGGCCGCCAATTTCCGAAAGGTTCGGCCCTTCAAAGCAGGGCCGAACCATTCGGCCCTGCTTTGAAGGGCCGAACCATTTCATTTAACGTCCGAAGTATTATTCGGTGCGATTAAGTTGGCGAATGTTTTGGTGTGTTGATATCACTCCTTTTTTAAAATTGTGTATTGACTCAACTCCACTACCGTGCAGATGTGTAATAAAGTGCCACTTCTACAAGAAATTGGTTTTCGACAATTTGCTACTATCTTTTGGCAATAGGCCGAACCATTCTCAAGTTAGTTACCTCTTTATAGGTTTTTGGTTTGGTTTTAATTTTGTTGTAATTTATTTTATTTACGAAAATGGTATGTGCACTAATGTAAGAGGTGGAAATGGAGCCAGTAGCACAGGCGAAAATGGTAATAAAAAGCTTATATTTCGGTGTCAATAAAATTAACGGGCGACACCATCATCAGAGAAATAAAATAATAAAAAATACCTTACATTACTAATTAATGGGCGTCCACCATGCAGGCGTCATTGGTG